>RJWJ010001585.1:0-63083 GCA_004363605.1 Indri indri | reverse complement strand
CAGGCTGACGTCACGGCACTCTAGCCCAGGCAACACGGTGAGACTCTGTCTCAAAAAAAAAAAAAAAAAAAAAAGAAAAGAAAAATGTACTGTGTTCTATTTTAAGTAATGCAACACTTGAAGATAACACCATTCTTTCAGTGTTTCATTTGCTCGGTAAACAATTTTCTGGGTACGGAACTGGCAGAATAGGAAGAACCAATTGCATGGTGCTTTTTCATGAATATCTGTTTCGTGATTGTAGGCAATCCACTTCTACTATAATGTCCCTCGCGGTAATAAACAAGACTCAGATTTCCTTTACCAATAAAACCAAAAACACTGAAGGCTATTTGATCTGTGGTTTAGATCTACTGTGTGTCTTTTGCAAACATGTTTTCATTATCACTAATGTCCTTCATATTTTGATTTTTTTTTTTTGCTTTTTACTATACTGAGAAATGAAATTTATTCATAAAACGTCAACTCAACAAAGAGGTCAAGAAAAGTGATATATGAGAGATATAAATTTTTTGTTTTGTTTTGGTTTGGTTTTGGAGGGAGGGAGGGAGAGAAGAGAGAGGAGGAATGGAGCTGGGTGGAGGGGAGCTCTAGAGACAAATTCTAACTAAGGCAGTGTTGTCTCAGCGAAACATTACAAAAGGAAACATTTCACTGTAGCCAAGAATGATATAATCGCTTCAGAAAAATATCTGTTATAAAATTAGAGCTCAGAGGGTTAACAATAAGCAATGACATATAACGAAAAGGTTCCCCCTAAAGTTAGCTGAACTCATTAAGAAGGACGACTGCTCTTTCGCAGGTGTTTTATATCAATAAAAAAGGACTGACCACCTTTGCAAAACTACAGAGCAAATACAGTCCTTGGTCACAAAGTGGCAAAGGTTCAAATGATTTTGTTGTTAGGTGTTTAGTGTTTACTGCAGCAAATGACTACAAAATTAATCAGCTCCCTATTTATTAAGCTGACACTCCAACGTCATTGGAGGAGATCTAATTCTAAAGCTTTGGTAACATAAATGTTATTTAAAAGCTAGTTTTCACATTACTTTGTTCCAGAGATCAAAAAATGGTGTAGCACCAAGCGTTGGTGGTATCGCGGTGAGCATAGCTGCTTTCCAAAAAAACAGTGCATAATAATCATCTTCCTTTTCAATGTATCACTAATTTGGGAAACTACTCTCACATCCTCCAACTTCAGCACCATCCTCCAAACACTTCGTTGCCACAACTGCCCTCGCCTCATCCCCACCACAAGCACAACTATGATTGCCTCAAACAGCAGATCGAGAGGTCACCGAATGCTCCAAGGGCTACTATTCTCCTTAACAAATTTCTCAAAAGTCTGCTGCGGCAGTTGATACGGGAAGGTAAAGCAATAATACAAAAATTCTATGTGATTAATATTTTGGAATCGATGACAATAATTAACAAAATTTGGAATGAAGGCAATAAATCCAAACTTGAATTTGTTATTTAAGACTTTTAAAGCCTTAAGCAAATCTGAAATCAGCGCCACAGAAACTGATTGACCCCACAAAGAGACTAGGCTTAGCAGCTTTTCCTACAGATGTGATTAAATTATTAGAATATCATTCTTAGAGACTGGCAATGAAGATCTTAGTGAAACACAAGAGCAAGGGATTGATGAAGAAATCACCGTCAAACTGTCTTCCCCTCAACACTTACCATTCAAAGACATTTGGAAGCAGATATAAAATGTCAAATCAGTGATGAAAATTTATGAGCGATTATTCTAATTTTTAATTCAAAGATCCCTGGAGCAATATGCCATGCCTACACAGGCATTTCCTACACAAATTTTTTCAGGAAAAGAAGAAAGGTAAGCTTCAATAAATTCCTATTGAAGAAGCCATAGTTAGTCTATCTCATGGAAATCACCCAAAAGGAATATTCACATATTTGGAAATATTTGACTTCACCTCCTTTTATTTTTATAAATTTATTTTCATAATCAATTTAGGTATTTTACCATTATGAAATGGCTTTCTTACAATACAGTGCCAATATATTAATATAACTGCACCTACAGAAAGGGTATCGTTTACAACTTTTTGACCGTTCTAAAACTAATTAAATGACACACTGGTGTCACATATAAATATAGAGCATTATTAAATTTGGTGATGTGTATGTAGTACACTGCCAGAAGATATCAAGATATGATTTAAGTTCAATCTGTGATTCAAATTACTAACTTAAAATGACAATCAACAACAGTTTCAAATGTAGCTCTTTTCTACATATAATGTATTTCAAGGAAGCTAGATGTGGGATAGATAGCGGTTACAGCGGCAAGGATAGAGTCCATAAGCAGATAATTCATAACCATATTTAACTAAATATATACTCCCAAAAGTAAACTCTCACATAAACGTCATTTTATATGGTCAAAGGTGATGTACAACTGAGCCACATCTAAGTAGGAGTAGCTTTCTTTGAGCATCTTCAAGAAATAATTCTTTGTAATATTTTAGAACAACGTTAGGCTGTCAAATCATTCAACATCCCAGGAGAATTTCGGCCTTTCTGGCTGGTTTCAGCTGAGCAACTCATACCTACTCACAAGGCTAGAATTTCACTCTTCTATTTGGATAAGCCTGAGAGCCACCAGAGAGTCCCAGGGTGAGATGTCGGAACGTACCATTAACTGCTCCCCCACATTGGCAGACATGTCTTTAGGAAACACTGTCATGGTACACATGCAAATATTACTTTGCGTTTTGTTTTTTGTTTTTTTTTTTTTTCAATAAGAAACCAATCTGTATTAAAATGAGAAAAATTGTTTTATAAATAAGATATACAGTTAATTGACTTTCAGGTTGATCTAATACTTCTGCTAAAATGCTACTGAATCCATAAAACATTTTCTTGTCTCAATCTAATGAAGTATATTAAAAATATTTGTTGCCACTACTTTCAAGGTAACTAAACAGGAGATACTGTAAAAATGAATTACTTTTCATCCATCCGGCTTCTCATTTTCTTCAGTTTCTGCATAATACTGCTGGTTTCACTGCTGGAAATTGAAATGGGAGAAGGACTACGGGTCTCCAAGTCAGTTGGACCAGGACTAGTCGCCTTATTATCCTTTGTATCATCATCACTATGAGAGTCCTGCGATAAAAAGAAGCAAAATTTTATTGGACTTTAAAAGGATCTTGAAGGTATCTTAAACACTAAGTTTATCCTCAAAACAATGTAATGTTGAAAATAAGACATTTCTTAAAGGACAAAATATATCACACACTTAAAAATGGTTAAAATAGTAAATTTTATGTCATATATATTTTATCACCATATATAAATATATACATATATACATACACACATGCGTATATGTAGAGACAGAGAGAGAGAATATCACAGTATGTAATAATTTATAAAAAGAACAGATGTAAGAAATCCAAAAAACTTCTGCCACTAGTAATCTAGTATCTGAATGTTCTCTGGCCATCATCTTAAGTGAGACAACTCAGACACAGAAAAGCAAAAACCACATGATCTCATTTATAAGCAGGAGCTTATAGTGTGTACACATGGAAGCAGAATGTGGAATGATGGAAAACGGAGACTCGGAAGGGTGGATTAGTGGAGGGGAGTGGATGATGGGAGGTTGACCGGTGGGTACAGTACGCGTTGCCTCAGTGATGTACGCCCACAAGGCCCCAACTGCACCACAACGCAATATATCAACGTGCAAAACTGCACTTGTAACCTTATGAATGCTAAATAAATGTCTTTTCTGATTTTTTAAAGTTGAACCACTCAAAAAGAATACAAAATTAGACACTGTAACTATATAAAACATATATGTACAGACATGAAGAATACACAGAAGACATAACTTATTTTAATCATACTGGGGGATAGATTTTTTTCCTTTAAAATATTCCTTATGGAAAAATATTACTTTCAAAAATTAAAAAAAGTTTATAATGAAAACACATAGGAACTATTAGTTTAATCAATACATTATTTCTGATAAGCAAAAAGTAAAACTTTAATTACTTAGTATGTCACCCATAAATAGTCATTTACTCTAACTTTTCAGGAACATGGGTAAGGATAGTCATGACTGTTTGTATTTTGTGAAAAATACAAAGTACAGCTCTTCTTCTTCCCTTTCTTCTTCCTGAATGGTTCAGACTTAAAGTCATTAGATGGGGAGGAGAACAAGGCAGGTGCCCACGAAGGGGTGGAGGGAGCCAGGAGGCTGAGTGAGGTCTCAGAACCTGAGAGGGATGAAGAGGGCACCTGACACGGGACAGCGGACTGTGCGGTGAATCAGAGCCCACGTGGGGCGATGAGCATGGCTTCGTCTTAGTGGTTCAGCACATGAAGGCAGAAACACAAACGCGGTGAGGATGGTGTTCCCACAGAGAACTTCCTGGCACAGGTGTCAGTGTCCAAAGAGGGTAAGGAAGGTACAGAGAAGGGGTTCGGGGATGAGGCATAGCCTGATTTGGGGAGTCAGAACCCAAGTGGGATGAGAAGGGCATCCACATGGAGAAGGGGGTGGTAGTGGTTATGGAAGATGGGTTCATGGGAGAAATGATCAAATCATTAACTATATTAAGGAAAATGTTAACCATTTATCTATCAGAGAAGGGAGTTTCAAAACAGAGAAAACAAGCATGAACCTTGTTGGGCTGGATTGGTATTGGAGGAATCAGTATGAACTCATGATTTTTTTGTATACACATACACGCACACACACACACACACACACGAAAAAATGTGTTTACTACATCTACATATATTGACATATTCCCTAGATTTGTTACTTAGGATGAGCAAAGCCTGAACAGCAATGAAGCATGCCGAGCACCAGTGTTTGGTTTCTAAATAACGTTCCTCCTTAGGAAATGGCTGATCCTAAGGCTGGGGCAGGGAAAGTACAAAATGACCCTAAAACATCTTGTTGTTCCAGAGAGCCCGGAAGGACTCAAGACTGACAGGATATACCAAAAGGACAAAGAAATTTGCATGAAAGGGGCTCTTATTGGCCTAATTTGGGACAAAGTGAGCATGAAATAAATAATGATAGTAACAGATTGTAAGACTGGGTAAAATAGGAATCTGTGAGTTAATACTGATACAGACAAGAGCATAAACTTAAACTTGATGAAGAAAGGATATTTCTGTGGAATAATCTCAAAATACCTCCATGCAAAGTACTGATTAATGACAAAGGGAACAGCAGTAACTTCAGAGTGAAGTCCGGTAGACATCACCTAAATCAAGTGATCGAGCCAACATTATCAGCAATGGAATAATCAAAATCATACACCACCTGATCAAATGCAAAAGAAGAACACAGCACTACGTCTTGATATTTACACCCAATGTGTACAACCTTAATCTAATCATGAGGAAACATGGCATGCCCAAGTTAAAGAACATTCTACAAAATAACTTTCATGACCTATGTGAAGATAATGAGAGTCAAGGAACTTTTCCGGACTGAAGGAGACTAAAGAGACATGAAAACTAAATGCAGTATGTGACTCTGAACTTACTTTCGCTATAAAAAAAATCATTGTGTAAACTAAAGAAATTTAAAGGGTCTGTAGATTAAATGGTAGCAAAGTATCAATATTAATTTGTTTTCAACTTACTCTCCAATGACTCAGGATAATAGAATCCTTTGTACTGTGTTTGAAATTCTCCTCTAAGTTTGAGATTGTTTCAAAATTTAAAGGGTATCTTAAAAATCGAAGCACAGAATATTAGGGATTTTAAAAATTATACTGCTACATAGTCTGAGTTTTCCAACACTATACTGGCATTTTACAGTACCTTAGAACAGGGCCAAATTTTTTCACAATTCGTGAGTAATACCCCCAAAACAAAGGCACCCAAAGCAAAATTGGACAAATGGAATCAAATCGAGCTAAAAATCTTCTGCACAACAAAGGAAACAATCAACAAAAGGAAGAGAAAACCCACGGAATGGGAAAAAATATTTGCAAACTACTCATCTGACAAGGGATTAATAACTAAAATACATAAGGAGCTCCGACTACTCAATAGGAAAAAAAAAATCAAATAATTCAATTAAAAAATGGGCAAAAGATCTGAATAAACATTTCTCAAAAGAAGACATACAAATGGCCAACGGGTATATGAAAAAATGCTAAAGATCATTAGTCATCAGAAAAATGTAAATCTAAACCACAATGAGTATCATCTCGCCCCAGTTAAAATGGCTTTTATCAAAAAGACAGGCAATGACGAATGCTGGCGAGGACGTGGAGAAACTGTCAGTGGGAATGTAAATTAGTGCGACCACTATGGAGAACAGGATGGAGGCTCCTCAAAAAACTGAAAGTAGAACTACCATATTGCTGGGTCTATATCCAAATGAGGGGAATTCAATATATCAAAAAGATAATCTGTACTCCCACGTTTACTGCAGCACTACTCACAATAGCCAATATTTGGAATCAACTTAAGTGTCCATCGACAGATGAATGGATAAAGAAACTGTGTTACACATACACAATGGAAGATCACATAGCCAAAGATGAATGGAATCCTGCCATTTGCAACAACGCGGATGGAACTGGAGAACATTATGTTAAGTGAAATAAGTCAAGCACAGAAAGACAAATCTTAACATGTTCTCACTCATACATGGGAGCTAAATATTTAAAACAACTGATCTCATGAAGACAGAGAGTAGAATGATGGTTACTTGATGGTTACTACAGGCTGGGAAGGGTTACAGGGGAATGGGGATAAAGTGAGAGGAAAAAAAAAAAAAAAGAATAGGTCCAAATTTTTTGTCTGAATACCTCCTTTGAATCTTGTATCTTTATATTAAAATTGGATGGCTGAAATAAGTATCACATAAAGAGCAAAATAATCTTTCCCATTAATTCAGAAGAATATATTTGGATTAACGAGCAAGAGCAAAAGCTCTCTGTTTCAATTTAGTTTGTAAGTGAAAAACATTTTAAACTAAACTAATATTGTATAAGAATTATGTGCCCCTTTCAAAACTTGAATATTTCATAGGAAAAAAATAAAACACTCACTACACATTAAGGCACTGCTATGGTTTGAATGTCCCCTCTGAAACTCACGTTGAATCTTAATCCTCACTGTAACAGTATTAAGAGGGTGAGAAATCAGACCACGGTATTTGAAATGTGGGACGTTTGGGAAGTAACGAAGATTAAATGAGGTCGTGAGAGAGGGTCATTGGTGGCTGCGCAAAAGGAGGAAGACAGCACTGAGCTGGCATGCTCTGCCCCTCCCCACGTGACGCCCTGCACCGCACTGGGACTCTGCAGAGTCCCCACCAGCAAGAACGCCCTCACCAGTTGCCGTCTCTTGGCCTCGGACTTCCCAGCCTTCAGAACTGTAAGAAACAAATTTTCTTCCTTTATAAATTGCCCAGTCTTAGGTGTTCAGTGATAGCAACAGAAAATGGACTAAGACTGGCATATACATACAACTTTATCAATACAGTTGATTTTTGTACTGTACTGCTTGAATGAACACAAGATTAGAACATGAGACAGGGTTGGGTATTAGTAAGCAACACGAGGCAGAAAACAAATAAAAATTCCATGTAACTTACCAGTTTATTCTCCCCTGCAGACTTCAACTTCTCCTGTAGTTTTATGGTGGTCTGTCGGATCCTTTCTATCTCCTCCTGCTGTTTAAGAATCAGTTGTCTTTCTTTCCGAGCTGCCTTGTTGGCTTCTTGAAGACGTTTTATTTCTGCCTAGGGTTTAAAGAGTTAGGAGAGGGATTGAGCTTTGTAACAAAAAAGTCCAAAGTAACATTTTTTAAAAGCCATCATATACATTAAAAACAAATATGTACAGTATGTTAAGATAAAAGCAGTAACACTGAAAAGTTTTTTAAGTAATGACAAAGGAAAGAAGTCACACACAACTCCATCACTGTGAAATAACTGAACATGATTCCTTAATTTAAATAATCATAATTACAACAGACTGATAATTTCATATCCCCTTTTTAAACATACCTCTCACATTCTCCCATAATGCTACTCAGTGTTTACACTTATTTGTTTAATAGCTGCATATCAAGTAACTTAGTTAATGTAACCATTATTTTATTGCTAAACTCTTAGGTCCTTATCATTTTTCACTATTCAAAATAACGTTTTAATGCCTGCAGTTGTTTCATAGCCTGGATTAGTTTTTTAGGAGCAATTCCTAGAAGTAGAATAAGTAAGTTGAAGACAATGAACCATTTTATGGGTCTTAAAACAGTTTTAAAAATTGTTTTCAAAAAAGGACTGTCCCCACTTACGATACCACTAGAAACACCGAAGACCACATTGAACCAATCTCTTTCCACACAGGATATGTTTTCGGTTGCTAATTGGACAAAAGACGATATACTTCACTGCTAATAATTGTTCAAATTTAACAGAGACAGCCCTTTTTAAAAATAAATTTGTTTAAATCCGTTTTCTTATCAAAAAAGCATAATAAAAACATTAAAAATTTGTTAGTTATAATTATTTTGATCGCATTTCAGAGATTTTTTTGAAACTATCTGAAAATGTTGCACAGTGCGTAACAAACATCCACATTTCCAAAACTCCAAGTTAACAACTATTAATATCTGGTTATATTCTTTCCTAGTCTTTAATTTTATAAAGAAATAGAACATTACAGATGAAACTAGTCTGCAATCTTGTGCCCTAACTCCTCAGAGGTAACAACTATCATGGGTTTGGCATGTGTCTATTCTTTTTAATTCCTTCTACAAATATTTGTGCTTGTCAGCAAAAGACATATACTGCTTGGCAGTTTGCATGTTTTAAAATATTTTATAAATAATATCATATATATATATTTTCAGTCTTGCTTTATTTATCAGACATTGTTTTTGATATTTCTCCATGTTAATTTACACCTTCTGATGCTGCACAAAATTACACCAGAGGAATGAATATACATTTCATTTATCCATCACCAATACGGCTGAATTGGAAGGTTGTTGTCTATTTTTTACTATTATAAACAATGCTACAATGAAGGGCCTTATACTTTTTGTCTCGTTGGGCACATTTATGAATTTCTCTGGAACAGCAGTTCTCCAGGTGTGGTCCATGGGATCCCTGGGGGTCCTTGAGACCCTTTCAGGGGACTCTCAGGGTCAAACTATTTTTATAATACTAACACATTATTTGTTCTTTTCCATTCTCACTCTCTCATTAGTATACAATGGCTTTGCATGCATTTTTAAGAAAGCAACTATATTTTCCAAAACACACAAAAAAATTTAGTGAGAAGAGTGGTATTTAGATTTTTGCAAACCTCTTCATTGTCTAGCTTGATTTTTTTAACATCATGCATTGGTCATTTGGAAAATGTTGGTTTACTGAGTTACGCAGATTTTCTAAACGTTAATACATTTCATTATACAATATCAAAAAATCACACTCATTAATATGACCATTAATCTCAAAACAAATTATTTAGTATTTTTCAAAATTCTGACTTGCTATCTAGCCTGAATATTATCATTGGCAACAAATACTGTCGGCTGTTTTCTTTGAAGTGACAGGCGCATTTTTTGGATCCTTAAGAAAATCTCTCTCAAATATCCAAATCTGAATTAGGATAGTTCGCCCAGGAATCATTATTTCAAGTGAAAATGATATTCCATGACAAAAGTGGCTAGTTCAGTTTATAGTTCAAACAATTGCATAAATACTTTTCCTTGAGCTAACAACAATCAATGTATGCTGGTATCCAGCAAAAGAGACTAATTCTGAACTCCCCATTTCTGCCACAGTTACAATACATAATTACAGCTGCAATAAATATCTTAGCACAAATATTCTTATGCTCTGATTCTTTTATTTCTATAAGGCAACTTTCTAGGGGTAGCCAACTAGATCAAAGAGTATTTTTTGCACATTTACTTAAAAAAATTCTCAAGCAGTACAAATAGAAGAAATAGTCACTCAGCACTGGCATTAAACACATTTAACAGTTTGCATATTTGTTTCAAATCTGTTTCAAAAATAAATCACTACAGGTGAAACCAAACTCCATCCTAATCTCTTTTTCCTTTGTTTCTTCCTCAGAAGTATATCATTCCTACATGTACTTTTGAAGCATGAATTATTTCCACAGAACATGTACTACTAAGTGGTTATTTTAAAAAATTTATATGAGTGGTATAATACTATACATATTCTTTGCACCTTGCTTTGCTATAAAAGCCAACATTACGGTTTTTGATAAATAAAGATCTAACGCTAAACCGTCCAATATGACAGCCACTAGCTACACGTGGCTGGTAGCTACTGTATTGGACAGCACAGATACGGAATATTACCATCATTTCAGAAATCTGTATAGACAGTGCTGAGACCTAATGCATTCATTTTCCTGCAGTATCATGCTTTCTTGCAAGAGCACAGTTTCCTCTATTCTCTTACTAAAGAAATTAAGTTGTTTCCATTTTCCCCTGCACGAGTGTGAAAGCTTCTCTAGGCTACATGACAAGAAAGAACTGCTGAGTCATATATGACATATGTCCTCAACTAGGTACAGTCAACTGCTCCCAAAATGGTTATACCAATTAACACTCCAACTAGCTATGCAAAGCTGAAATGATAAAACTGGAGACTTAGGAGGCCTCAAACTCACATTCTCCTCCTGAAAGTATTTGTCAAATTCTGAAGCAGTAGACACAAGGCTAAGGAGCTAAGTCAGAAACATCTCAAAAGCAGAGCAGAAATTTCTACAGTCTCTCGTGCTGAGTAAAAAAGGTTTACCCAAGTTTCAAGTGAAATCCCTGGAGGGCCACAACCTAGGGACAATGCAAACCAGACGTAGACCAAAGCTTACCAGCTCTGCAACCCAAGCCTAACCCAGCTCAGTCCCTGAATGGATTAAGGTGAACCACTGATGACAACAACAGCACAGCAGAAGAAAGGAAAGTTCTCTCCGGGGGAAGACGACATCAGCTGGAGCCTTTGCAGTTAGTTATACACAGTGCCCAGCATTCAATAAAGAAATTACTAGGCATGCAAAGAAAAAGGATCATACAACAATAAAAAATAAAAACAGACAACAGTAACAGACCTACAGATGGCTGCACGTTGGCAGACAAGAAAAAAAACAAAAGAATAGCAGACAAGAAAGTTAAAATCAGTATGAATAATGTGTACAAAAAGTATGGAAAAGGGCAGAAAAATAGACTAAAAGGCAGATAATTTCAACAAACAATGAAAATCCATTAAAAAAACAAAATTAAGAACTCATTGGATGGATTTAACATGACACTGGACAAAGCAGAGGAAGCACTAATGAATTCAAAGACGGGACAATAAAAACTTTCCAAATTGAAAGATAATGTTTTTAGTTTAGTTTAGGTTTTTTTCCTTTAAGAATGAAATAAAAACAAAATGGAGCAGGAGAGAGATGTAGTAAATGGTCAAAAGATCTAACATGTCTAATTGAAGTCCCTGAGGAAAGGAGAGAAAGAATGGGGCAGAAGCGATACATGAAGAAGTAATTTTTGAAAAATTGATGAAATACAACCACCAGATTCAAGCTCAGCAAACCCTAGACAGAATGAACACAAAGGAAA
Source organism: Indri indri (assembly GCA_004363605.1). Taxonomy (NCBI): domain Eukaryota; kingdom Metazoa; phylum Chordata; class Mammalia; order Primates; family Indriidae; genus Indri; species Indri indri. The sequence continues at coordinate 51,461 of RJWJ010001585.1, read as the reverse complement.
ACACACCTAAGCACATCACAGTGTTAGGTCATTAAACATGAAACGCCCAATTTTGAATCAAAAGTTTAGTTTATTATATCTCAAACAAGGAGCAGTCCAGTTAATCAAAGTATGCGCCTAAATTATTGACACAGTTTTGCCATCTTAATGGTAGCTTGTTTATGCCAGCAGTGAAGAAAACTGGAGAGCGAGTGGCAGTGAAATCGCAAAAGGCATTTCCCACAGCGTGTTGAGAATTGAATATTGCTCCTTGCAAGAAGTGGTCCAAAGCCTGGAAGAAATGGTAGTTACTTGGTGCGAGGTCTGGTGAATACAGTGGATGACAGAGAGTTTCCAAGTCCAGCTTCTATAGTTTGAGCAGCGTTGTTTTCTGCAACATGTGGTCTTACAAGAGGATTGGTCTGTCTCCACTGACCAATCTCAGCTGCTTAATCTTAAGCAGCCTCATCATTTTGTCCAATTGGTTGCAGCAGACATTCACCGTAATCGATTGACCAGGTGTCATGAAGCTGTAGTGGATAATACCAGCACTGGACCACCAAACAGACACCATTAGCTTTTTTGATGAATATTTGGTTTTGGACTATGTTTTGGTACTTCACCTTTATCCAACCATCGTGCTAAATGCTTGCAATCGTCGAAAAGAATCTATTTTTCATCACACATAATAACATGGTGTAGAAATGGTTCGCCTTTATTTCACGACAGCAAAGAAAGGCAAGCTTCGAGGCAATTTCCGTTCTGACGCTTGTTTAATTCACGTGGTACCCAGCTGTCCCCAGCTTCTTTACCCTGCCCATTTGTTTCCAATGGTCCAATATTGTTGGAATAGTGACGTCAACCCTTGCTGCTAATTCACACATAGGTTGAGGTGGATTCGCTTCCACTACAGCTTTCAGCTCATCATTATCCACCTTGGTTTCAGATCACCCACGTTTCATTTTCAAGATTAAAATCATCACAATGGAACTTCTCGAACCATCAACGTACTGTGCGTTCATTAGCCACAACCTTCCCAAACGCTTCGATGATATTTCAAGCTGTCTGCACTGCATTGGTTCCATGATAGAACTCATATTCAAAAACAACACGAATGTTTGACCTATCCATGGTTTCACAAAAATTGCTCTAAAAAAAAATCTGAAAGATAATCACAAGCCAAAATGTGCATTTGAAAGACTAAGGATATACTTTCACAACAGGAAAAAAAAAAAAAAAAGAAGTGTCAAAATGAAATGTCAGAGATATTAATTGTCCACTCAGTACTTAAGAAAATCAAACATTTCATACTTAATTACCTAATAAAACTACTGAAAAATCAAAGACAACTTTTAGAAAAATCATAAAAAGAGCCTTCAAAAAACCATTAAAACAAGTGACCTCTCCACCAAAATAATGGAAAGCAGTAAACAATGGAAAAACTTTAAAAGTGCTGAAAGAAAATAATTCTAGGCCTCTTAAAAATATCCTCCAAGAATGAAGGTGAAACAAATACATTTTCAAACTAACAAAACCAAAAAAAATGTTATCTACAGGCATGCGATACTAGGCATATCAAAATTACAAATTTTATGCTTCGAAGGATACTGTCAAAGTCAAAAGAAACCCCACACAAAGGGAGAAAATATTTATAAATCTTGCTTTTATTCTACTTTACAAACAAAAAGCTGTTGTAACACTCAAGAAAGTTGTTTACTTATTTTAACTAAAAAATGTTTTAATTTATTTTAAAACCACTTTTTCGGGATTAAAAAGACATGATTTTGTCAAAAATAAAGTTGAGAATTTTTTCAAATTCATATCAGTAACGTTTCCTGGGGCAAACTTATAAAAAAAACTATTTAAGTAATAATCCTATATATAGCTGAAATAATTAGGTTGATAAATTAAACAGTAGCTAGTACCTGACAACAGGTCAGTAAGGGGAAAAAAAACTAGAATCTACTGAATACTTACCAGGCACTGTGAATACACTTGACACACGTGACCCCATTTTATCCTCACAACCACCATAGGAAGCATAACCCCACGCCTACAGATGAGGAAACTGAGTCTCAGAGAGCTACTGAAACCTGACCACAGTCCCACAGTCTCAAGTGACAAAGCTGGAATTCAGGTAACAGCAACTAACTTCACTGGCACTCACCACCGTGCCAAAGTCCACTCTAAGTTTATTTTATTTATTAATTCACTCATTTCTCCCAACAAACCTATAAAGTATGTTACTATTATCATCCTCAGTTTATAAGTGAGGAAACTGAGGCAGAGGGAAATTAATTAACTCATCCAAGGTTAAGGAACTAATAATTGGCAGAGTTGGGATCTTAGCCTAGACAACCTGACTCTAGAGCCGGAGTTCTTTCCTGCCACACCACCACACCGCCTTGCCAGAATTCAAAACCGAGGTCCAGGTCCACTGACCCCAAATATTTGTCAACATGTAATTAATATGTCACGAAAATCCATTTAGGGAAACAATGACAAAAAATTAATCCAAATTAATATACATATTAATTTTTAAAATATGTACCTCAAAAGAGCATTTTATGCTACTTAGTACAAAAGCAGAAGGTTTGACTGTCCTATCAGGGTAGCAGTGGCGCACCGTCCTTTGGGAGAAATGCTCTGAACTACCAAGCAACTCCTATAATTACAGTAGTGTGGGCATAAAAAGTGGTATCAACTAAATCTCATTTAAGGCAATAACAAAAAGAGATTAGGCAAAATAATAGATTCCACAAACTAACCTGCCTTATGACAAGTTGTTTGAAAGGAGTGTTTTTCCTAACATACCTTTTCTTGCTGCAACCTTAAGAGCAAACCACGCTGTTTCTTCCGGAGTGGGGGCATTTTATCATCTTCTCCTTTGTCTCGTAGATGTCTGCAAACAATATTTTCCATTGAGACAAAGATTAAATTTCTATTACCTACATTATGTCAAGAATTCTTAACTACTTAAAAGTCTATAAACCAATTTAACATTTTCTAAAGTGGAAAACAGTTGCTACCTGCAGCAATTCATAACCCAACAAAAATATTACCGGGTATATAACACACAGAAGCCCTAAATTGCGTCCTTTAAAGATAGAAGGACTTTGGGAAATTTACAACATTGTAGGAAAAGTAAGTATAAAATGACAACATACCGTGAGAGTCAGTTAAGTGATAAGAGAGCTGCAAAGACAGTGCTACGTGGGCAGGAAGAAAGTCTTCAAAGGAACACAACCTAAATATGCGGCCACGTTTCTAGCTTGAGAAACTGGGTGGCTCAAATCAAACTCATGAGGAAACAAAAACATCTAAAAACATAATGCATTTCCTTTAGATGAAAGAAGAAATGAATGCTCGCTGAAAGAACTCACTTTTTCTGATGCTCCAGCCAGGCTAACTCAGCCTTAGTTTTCTCCTTCAGGGCCTTTTCACGGAGACGCAGGAGGGAAGACTGGTGAGCTGCCCTCATCTCCTCTTCTTTCATATACTGTCGAACCATCTCCATGGTAAACTTAGAAAAGCTGTCTTGTCCTCCTGAGAATGGGATGCTCAGCTCCTAAAGCAGAGAGTGTATTTCAAGTTCATCACATTCTAAACCTTATGGAACTTAACTTCATTAAAAGAGGTATACATTCACAAAAATAAGTTATGTATTTAATAAGGCCACCGACCATGTAAGACAACATTCTTTACAAAAAGGCACGTGAGAGGGATTAACATTCATCTGCTAATTTATTCGGCCAATAAAACTTTAATAAACAACTGCAAGCCAGGTACTGTCCTAGGAACACATTGTGGGGTAAGACTTTGTTCCCATTAACTAAAAGGCTTACAATTTGGAAGAAAAATGAATATAAATTTCTAAATAGAATAAAGTGTTAGAAGAGTGAAGCAAGTGAAAAAGCTACAGCAATGATACTGGCTGAGATCCTCAAAGTCCTATATATAATTACAAAAACTGCTTTACAAGGAAACTGAAGCCAGATTTTATAGGAAAAAATAACAAAATTGATAATCTTAGGAAAATAATTCTGGTAGTTGACAGCTGAGTTCAGGTATAAAACTTATCCTCATACCTTTGTTGAGAGAACACGTCCACAACCGTTTACCTCCGTAGATAAAGTGAGACACACCTTGGCAGAAGACAGCGTGGTCTTTTCTGGGGAAGCTTCTTCATCAGAGTCGTCTTGATGGCCTCTTTTCTTTTCCATGTTAAACCTGCGATGACTCTCAGAAGGCAGTAAAGATCGAAATGATTTTTCTTCTATTTCGTCTTCTGTCATGGATTCATCAAATTTCAGGGAATATTCTGTTGCAACAGAAGTTGAATCTATAAGAATATGGAGAAAGCAGATTTCATCATTGTAACTGTTTTCAGTAGTTATTCAATTAGCAGCCCGTTTTGCCTCTTTATGGGACAATCCAACATAAATTCATATAACTGATCACTAGCAATTAATAGGCATGGAATAATAAACAAAATTCATTTACCTTACAAACATGAAAAAAAAACCTCTAAAAATACCTAGATATACTAGGACAAGAAGTATGGTAAAAATATCAATACACTACATATTTAAAGAAGCTCTTACAAATCAATTACAAAACCACAAATACATCTATAGGAAAAGATCAAGACCAGATGTTTAACAGAGGAAATATAAACAGTCAAAGTGAAAAAAAATTTAACATTACTAGAAATCAAAGAAATGCACATTAAAATGTTATTATTATGATGTTTGGAGACAGAGTCTTGCTTTCGTCCCCTGAGCTAGAGTGCGACAGCGTCATCATAGCTCACTACAACCTCAAACTTCACGGTTCAAGCCATCCTCCTGCCTCAGCCTCCCAAATAGCTGGGACTAGAGGCTAACTGGGACTACAGGCGTGTGCCACGATGCCTGGTTAATTTTTCCATTTTCAACAGAGATGGGGTCTCGCTCTTACTTAGGCTGGCGAACTCCTGAGCTCAAGCAATCCTTCTGCCTCAGCCTCCCAGAGTGCTGGGATTACAGGAGTGAGCCACTGCAGCCAGCCTAAAATATCCTTCTAATTCCATGCTTAATTAGAAATACGACAGGTCTTTCAATCTGCTCCTGTGTGCTTTGGCATCCCCTCATCCTTTTCTCTACTGAATACCTCCTCACTTCCTGGTACTACAAGATGCATCAGCCTCATCTTGAATCTTCCCTGCAGCCCTAGAATCAACCATTTCTCCGAAGAGCTTTGTTTTCTTTTATTTGAGAACAATGTCTAGAAACCACAACTAGGCACTAGCTGTCCTTTTTACCATGGGGATTATCACTTCTGTACTTGCTCAGTGGACATGGCCAAGTAATATGTGGCATGTACACTAACCCACACATACATGCATGTGCACACACACACAAATTGCTTTTGAATCATCCAGCTACACATGAATTCATACTGATGTCTCTGACTCTAATCTAGTACCGTAGGGTTCACTCTGGTCTTCCTTTCTCATGTATCTGTAACTTCCCTCTCCAACACTGAGAAACCTAGCACCCACCATTCAACACCCATTTACTTATTTGTTCAACCCCAATATATACGTAAAGAACTGTCGACCCACGTACAGAACTGTTTCACCCCTGTGAAAAATAAAATTATCAACTGGAGTTTAGGTTTATGTACTGTTACTATTGCATTAGTCTTCCAATTTCCACTCAAAACACCACTTTTCAAAGTTACTCAGGTCAGCTTTTCCTGCCATCCCATACCCTCAATCTGCCATATATTTGTGGTACAGTTAGATTCATTTGTCACAGGCTGCAATACATCCTGGAATCTCCCAACATCTGGGTTGATATTAAAATGTTAAACTTTCTCTCTGTGATACACAGTTCCAGGGTTGTGAAAAATGCATAGCATCAAATAGAACACGCAAATACCATACATAACAGTTCCTTCATCCTCACAGTTTCCCTGGTGCATTCCCCGTGTAGTCAGCTACATCTTCTTTCCCCTAACGCCTGGAAACCATTCATCTGTTTGCCATCTCTATAGCTTTGCCTTTTTCCAAATGTCATATGAACGGAATCATAGAATACATAGCCATATGAGCTTGCTTCTTAGTAAAACTTATTGAAAAATCATCCACGTTGTTGCTTAAATCGAAAGCTTATTCCTTTTAATAGCTGAGTAGTATCTCATTGTATGAATGTACCAGTTTGTTCATCTGTTCTCCCAAGAAAGAACGTTTTGCTTGCTTCCAGTTTTGAGCAACTGTGAATAATACTGCTATGAACATTAACGTACAGGTTTTTATGCGGACATAAGTTTTCAAATTACGCAGTAAATACCTAGGCATGTGACTGCTAGGTCGTACAGCAAATCTTACAAAATACTACAAAACTGTTGTCCACAGCGGCCATGCGATTTTGCATTCTCACCAGCAATGAATGCGAGTTCCTGTTGCTCTGCATCCTTGTCAACAATTTGTATTGTCTGTTTTTTTAGATTTTAGCCGTTCTAATAACTGTGTTGTGGTACCCTATGATTTTAATTTTTCATTTGTCTAATGACATATGATACTGAAGACCTTTTCCTGTGTCTATTTGCCATCTGCATATTTTCTTCAATAAAGTGTCTGTTTTGATCTTGTGTACATTTTTTAATTGGGTTAGTGATTTTCTAATTGTTGAGTTTTAAGAGTTCTTTCTATATTCTGGATATAAGCCGTTCATCAAATATGTGACCTGCAAATATCTTCTCCCAGTCTGTGGTTGTCTTTTCATTCTCTTAACAGTGTCTTTCACAGAGCAGAAGCTTTTAAATTTTGATAAACTCCAACTCATCAATTTTTTTCTTTCATAGATCATACCTTGAGGTATCTAAGAAGTTACTGCCAAACCAAAGGTCACTTAGATTTTCTCTTATGTTTTCTTTTACACATCAGTCTTTCTAATGGTTCAGTTTCTTTGAATTGTGGTTGCCCCATGAACTCTAGCTATCTCGACCTCTCTGGACTCACTTCCTTCACTTTCTCAACTCAAGGAGACCACTGGGCTCCACGCTCTGTGATATGGGAGCCCTGAGGCAGTAGGCTGGCACAGCCGCAGCACTGCTCTCATCTGTTTCCGCCTCTCAGGAATAAACATCGTGCACTGCCTGATGCCCGATATCTCGAAAATTGTCGTTTCATATGTTTTGCCTGATATTTTACCTGTTTTAGGAGACAAGGCAAATCTGATCCCTGTTCCTCCAACATGGCCAGAAGTAGCAATCCAAGTAATTTAATATTGTTTAAAGAAGTTAAATAAATCAAAAAGTCACTCCTTCATGATATTTCAAAATAGTCACTTGACAATTATTTATTCACTGTTATTGGAAGCCAGGCACCATGGTAAATACTCAAGATATGATATGAAACAAGCCATATATGGTTACCATCTTTCCTTCTAAGACTCACAGAAATTATCGATAATTAAATTTGTCATCAGTATTTTAATTACAACTCCCTCCCCCCACCTTTTTGAGACAGGGTCTTGCTTTGTTCTAGGCTAGAGTGCAGTGGTGTTATCACAGCTCACTGCAACCTCAAACTCCTGGGCTCAAGTGATCCTCCTGTCTGACCCTCTGGAGTAGCTGGGACTATAGGCACGTACCACCATGCCTAGCTAATTTTTCTATTTTTTGTAGAGGCGGGGGTCTCACTATACTGCTCAGGCTGGTCTTGAACTCCTGGCCTTAAGTGATCCTCCTTCCTTGGCCTCCCAAACTGCTAGGATTACAGATGTGAGCCAACATGCTCAGCTTCAAACACTATTGTTAATGAGATAAGATTCAGAAGAAGTTAAATTGTCCTAAAGGAAACAAATAATTTCTGTATTATTTTCTTATATCCTTAATTTCTCCCATGATATAGAAGTTGTCATTATGAAGCTTAATCCTAAAATGAATTTCATTAGTGTTTAACCTAGCAGTCCATGAAACATTTTTGACTGTGCATATCAATAAGAAATCTGAGCATACCTCCCAATATTTATAAACTATTATATTAGCCTTCTTGAGCTGCCATAACAGAATACCACAGAATGCATGGCCTAAACAACAGATTTATTTTCTCACGGTTCTGGAGGCTAGAAGTCCAAGATCAAGATGGCAGCACGGTTGGTTTAGTGAGGCTTCTCTTCCTGGCTTGTAGACAGACACCTTCTTGCCCTTTTCTCTGTATGTGTGTACTCCTGGTGCCTCTTCTTCTTACAAGGACACCAGTCCTATCAAATTAAGACACCTACCCTGACGGCCTTATTTAATCTTAACTATCACCTTCAAGGCCCTATCTCCAAATACAGTCACAGGGGGCTTGAGGGGGATACGATTCAGTCTGTGACATTCTACCCTCTAGCCCTGCAAAGTTCGTATCGTTTCTGAATGCAAAACATATTGACCTCATCCCAACAGCCTGCAAAGTCTTAACCTGTTTCAGCATCAACTCCAAGTCCAAAGTCTCATTTAAATGTCACCTAAATCAGATATGGGTGAAACTCAAGGTATGATTTATTCTGAGGCAAAATTCTTGTCCAGCTGTGAACCTGTGAAACCAGACAAGTTATGTACTTCCAAAATACAATGGTGGAACAGGCACAGGATAGACATCACCATCCAAATGAAAGAAATTAGAAAAGAAGAGGTGACAGGTTCCAAGCGAGTCCAAAATCTAGCAAGGCAAATTCCATTAGCTCTTAAGCCTAGAGAATAATCTTCTTGGGCTTGATGCTCTGCCTTCTGGGCCATCGTGGTGGCAGCCTCACCTTCTGGGCCCATTACAGCAGCTGCCCTGCCTTCTGGGCCCACTGGGGCAGCAGCCCTATAGCCTCAGGCCCTAAAGCTATGGACAGGGGCAAACTGGCCGCTGCAAGTGAGGAGGTGACTCCACTCTCTGAAACCAACAAGGAGACAGCCTTGCTACCCAGGCCTCTGTGCTCTGGGCCTATGGCAACAGTGGCAGCCCTGCTGATCTCTGAATTGTCCTAAGAGTTATTCTTCCCTTTTCTTGAAGGATAAGGCATGTTTGCAGCCAGAGAAGCTCTACTGTTCCATCCTATAGAATCCCAAAAGTCTGAAAGTTCTCCTTCAGTGTCTCTGATGGTATAATCCCATCTCTATTCTGGCTTCTGCTGATCAAATCCATGGGTCATCACTTTATGAAGTAATTGTCCAGCCACAGCCTTGGTGTTCTCTCCAGAACACACTTTCTCATTTTTTGCAATGTGGATGGGCTGAGAATTTTCCAAATCTTCAAGTTCTGGTTCCTTTTTGCTTAACAATATCTTCGATTTACTATTAATATAAGCACTAAGGAGAAAGCAGGTCATGCCTTCAATACTTTGCTTAGCAAGTATTGAAGCTAAATACACATGCCCATCACTTTTAACTTCTACTTTCCATAAAACACTAGAAAACAGTTTCAGTAAAGTTATTTGCCACTTTATAACAAAGATCACCTTTCCTCCAGTTTCCAAACAGATATATGAGCAAGGAAAGTCACCTTTCTCATCGGGAAGAGACGGAACACTATCGCTTCGAAGAGATTCGTCTGCGGCAGTCTGAACCTGTTCGTCAATGGAACTCTCCATCTTGTCACCATGAAGTTTCTTTTCATTTTCCTTATGAGATGGGACTGAAGGACTTTCTTGATGGCTGCTACCACTACTACTTCTGTTTATAAACAAATAAAAAATCAGCAAAATAAGGATCATAACTTCAAAAGAAACTTATTTGGCCAAAGGACTGCTTTATAATCAAGATATGAAATGAAGAGAGATATAATACGAAACATAAAAAGTGGATATATGTCTGAGAATAAACTATCGTGGAAAAGATGAGAAGGAGAAAGGAAGGTTTCACTTTCAAATAATCATAATAGGCAACCACTCTTTTTCCTTTCGTTTCAAAATCAAATTTCTGGGAAAGGGGGCTTCTACTCACCGTTTCTACTTCCTGACTCTTCATTAACATCACAATTTATCACAATCTACTTCCATCCCAACTGCTTTGCTAGAACTGTACTTTTCTTTCTTTTTTTGAGATAGGGCCTTGCTCTGTCACTCAAGCTAGAGTGCAGAGGCATCATTATAGCTCACTGCAACCTCAAACTCCTAGACTCAAGCAATCCTCTTGCCTCAGCCTCCTGAGTAGCTGGGACTATAGGCATGAGCCATGGTGCCAGGCTAATTTTTCTATTTTTTGTAGAGATGGGGTCTCACTCTTACTCGGACCAGTCTTGAGCTCCTGGTCTCAAGCAATCCTCCTACCTTGGCCTCCCAAAGTGCTAGGATTACAGGGGTGAGCCACCATGCCCAGCTCAGAAAACTGTTCTTGATAAACTCTATCTAAACTTCTAATTGCCAAATCCAATAGATAATTTATTTCTCTGCAACATTAGATGGTGTTGACCTCTTTCTCCTTTTTAAAAGGTCTACTTGCTAAAGAAAATGTAGTAAAATGTTAGCATTAAGGTAATCCAGATGAAAGATATCTGAGGACTTTTTCTTACTTTTGCAACTTTTTAAAATGTTAAATAAAAGAGCTCTCTTCTCTTATAATCCATGATTCTACTCTCACCTGCTTCTCTTCCTGCCTCTCGAACAAGTTTTCTTGGTTCTTTCACTTGCTTTTAATTTTTCTGTATTCCTTTAAATGATGGTGTACCCTGGGGGCTGGTTTTGGTCCTTTTCTCTTTTATGCCACATATTCTCCTTGGGCGATCATATGCATCCTTACAACTTTAATTCCTGACATTTAGATTGAGCCTCAAATCTGTATGGCTGGCTTTGCCCTTCCTGTATCCAAATGCCAAGTGAACTTCCGTTTTTGGCTATCCTTCGGCCAACAAACTAAACATACATTCTCCAAAATTTCCTTTCTCCTCCTTGCTTTTCTTATTCATTCATTTAAAAAAAACAGTGTATTAGGAGCCTATCATGAGCCAGCTTTTGAGATCTTCCGTACATGTGATTTCCTCTTCTGAATGCCCTTCCTTCTCCGTCTGATGGAATACAAATTCAAGACTAAGTTCGTGTCGTTTCTGCAAAGTCCTCAGGAACCCTTCCCTAACACTCAAGGAAGGTGTGGTCACTTCTATCCCTGTGCTTCTGCTGTTTTTTGTGTCTATTTCTATGATAGTATTTATCATAATATAATGCAATTATCTGGTTTAATAGATATTTCTGAAAAGATAAATCTTCTAATAAAGCTGTAAGGTAAAAGATATAAGCCGGCAAACAGCAAGGGCTTCGAAGTCAGAAGGACATGGGGTTGAACCCCAATTCTACCAATGAGTAGTTATGTGTCAATCATTTCTCTTAATAAACATGTAGTAGACTGTCCACGAAAGCATAAATAAAATGTGGTATACCTGTGCAATACAGTATTATTTGGCCATGTAAATGAAGGAGTAACATATGCTGCAACATCGATGAACCCTGGAAACATTATGGTAAGTGAAAGAAGTCAGCCACAGTACCTCATAGTGTAATGATGCCATTTATATAAAAAATCCAGAACACACAAATCCACAGAGAATGGAGATGGGAAGTAGATTAGTGGTTGCCAGACAGGGGCACCGGGAGTGAGTGCTAACAGGTACTGGGTTTCTTTTTGGAGTGATGAAAATGTAGCCCTCGAAGAGCTTCTACTCTAGAATGCAACTGACAAGCAAAGGAACAAGGAACAGTGAGTGGTCAGGGACTATAACATATCATATATTCAGAATGCTGTGGGAGAACACAGAAGGGACACCTGAAGCAGACTAGGGGTAGCACCAATTCTTGAAGGGTCAGTAAAAGTAAACTACATGAAACGAAGGAGGGGAGAGTCTAGAAAGAGGTGTGTATATGTAATGGCACAAAAGACAAAGAGAACATGGTTCTTTTAAAGGACTGGAAGCAGTTAGAATTAGTAGAGTATTCCAAGAGAGGAAATGGTAAAAAACAGGGCTGGAGATGGACCAAAGGCTCAATTATAAAGGGACTTTTATACGATGCTACGTGATGTGAACGCCACCTTGAATGTTCGGAGGGAACACTGAAAGGTCTCAAATAGGTGAATAATCAAATGGGCTGCACATTTTACAGAAGTCACTCTGGTTACCACGTGGCTAATGAACAGCGTGGAGAAAGATCAGAGGACGGGGAAATATACCTATTAGGAGTCCACCACAGTAATCCAGACGGCAGCTTAAATGAAGCGTCAGTGAAGGTCAAATGAAACCACACAGTTTCAGAGCACAACAGGCACTCAACAATGGCTGGTACTTTCCCCACATTAATTTTCATGTTTTTTAGTCTCACGATTTAATGTTTAAATCGAAGTTTTACCACACTTGGCAATGTCAGTGTCTTACCTCTAAGAATTCTGGAAAGTAGCCTCTAACACCTTCTAATCCAAGGATGGAACCATAATTGAAAACTATTGGGTTGGTACAAAAGTAATTGCGGTTTTAGCATTGTTGAAATTTGCTGTTTGCTATTGGAATACATTCTTAAATAAATGTGGTTATGTTACACATCATTTTAATGCGCATTCCTCGCTTTATGTTTTTTTGTTAATGATTTATTATTTGCTATTTATTTTATACTTATTTTAGACTATGGACATGATGTTAGACAAAAAGCAAATTTGAGTGATTTTCTTATTCAAGTTCAAAATGGGTCATAAAGCAGAGATTTATACAATGCTTATACAATGCAGGTTCTCAAGGAATAGTAGCTATATTATTTTTATAAATTAGCAAATTAAATGGAAAAGCCAGCACTTTGAAGGGCAGACACTGTTCCATTTAAAGAAACAAGATTAAGAAGTCAAAGAAAAGCAATGTTTAAGGCATTTATCAGAGTTTACTAAACTGTACTGATAAAGAAATCAAACCATTTTCACCTTTGATCATGATTCTTGTATCTTGAAGACTCAGAATAACTATCATATGAAGGGGAATACTTCTGATGTTTTGAGTCAAGAGTTCCTTCTTTACTCTGAGAGAGTAAAACAGATTGACTTTTCCTACAAAGAGACAAAAACTGATTAAGTATTCAAAGTCTCCAATAACAGAAAGATTTTTAAACACTGCTTGAAAGTAATATGAGATAAAATCTTGAATAAATAGAAATTATGAAATAACTGTTACAAAGTATTTGAGAAAAAAAAAGGCATTCAACAGAAAAAGATATATAACACATTAAAGAGTATCTTTGGCTTTATTAAGGAAAATAAACACAAAATCACTCCTAGTATCAATGAGTGTTAATAAAGACTTAAAATCTATGAATTAGAGGTTGTTTGTCAAAATATGATTAAAAACATAGACTCATAAATACGATCATGCCACTCAGCCTTTGCCTAAAGAACTTCTTTAATTACTTTTCACTGCTCCTACAATAAATTCCAAAACCCTAAAGTCTGCAAGGTCCTACCATGATCTGATCCCTGTATCATCTCATACCCTTCTCCTCTTTGCTCTCTGCCTCGTTAAAATGGTCTTCTTTTATTTTCTTTTCTTAAATATGTCATGTTTCTTCTCCCTTCTTTTTTTTTTTTTGAGACAAGGCCTTGTTCTGTCACCCAGGCTGGAGTGCAGTGACATGATCATAGCTCACTACAGCCTCAAACTCTGGGCTCAAGAGATCCTCCTGCCTCGGCCTTCCATGCAGGTGGGACTACAGGTGCACGCCACCATGCTCAGCTAATTTGTTTTTATCTTTTGTAGAGACAGGGTCTCACTATGTTGCCCGGGCTGGTCTCGAACTCCTGGCCTCAAGCAATCCTCCCACCTCATCCTCTCAAAGCTCTGGGATTACAGGCATGAGCCATGTGCCTGGCCCAGGGCTTTTGATCTGCCTATTCTTTACATCCTTTACATCACTGACTCCTCATCCACCAGATCTCACCGTAAGATTTATTTCCTTAGGAAAATCTTCTCTGACCTCCTGGTACCCCAGGCTATTCAAATTCCTGTGTTACATATTTCTGAGATACGTGTTCCTTTCTTCCATAACACTTATCTCAGTTTGTAAGTGTTCATTCACTTCACTGAATATTTGACTAATGTTTATCTTCCCTACTAGACTGTATGCCCATGACTGTATTCCCAGTACTCAGAATAGTACCTAGGACATAAGAGATACTCATTACATATTTGCTGAATGAATGAATATTAACCTATCTGTTTCAGCTCTGGTACTCAGTTGTTTCACGAAGTCTGGAAAGTGCTGCCGCTGGTGGTCATACAGTGCTGCTAGGGGAGCTCCTGAAGCAGTGATAGCATCTGAGATATGAGTTCGAGTCAACTCTGCCATCTAAGTATAAACACACCCAAGAAAGGCAAATGTAGATGTAAAGAGATAATATCAAGAAGAACTGAGAAGGTGCACAGTGTCTTGGAAAGATCAATGAATTGAGAGCAAGCAAATTCTGCTACTAACAAAAAAAATGTTTTGGCCAAGTCACTTTAGGCTCTTTAAATCTCCACAGCTTCATCCTATAAAAATAAAGAGTTAGACTACATGATTTATAAGGTTTCGCCCAGCTATTACAATCTATGAACTAGACAGAAAAGCTTCACATAATAAGCAGTAGTAAACCAAAAATTAAATCTTCCTTAAGAATCAAGTCAGTTACAACTTCCTTTCTAACTCTTTTTGGACCAACAATGTGAAACACGTTTTCCCTACTCTTAACCATTATTGCGGCTGCTACATATATTATTCATTTCATATTTCTTCAATCACTGCTTTGAGCTATTCCTTTTTCTGATGAACTAAAGTGTTTAGAAATCTTTGCTAATGTTGTCTACTACATTAAAATTTTCTTGAGAAAGGAAACTCAATTTCATACTTATTTGTACAACCTCATAGTACCCAACGTATAGTAGGTTCATGAAATTTCAATAACTGAGTCATTTTACAAACTGCTAAAATAAAGGAAAATTGTATCTATAAATTATGATAGCCTATATAGAGACAGTAATAAAACTATTCCTGGCTTTACCTTTGGTACAATAAAAGAAAACACACTAACATCGTTCTGGGTAAAAATGTACCATCCTCACACAAAGCACTCAGCAGCTCCCTAGGGCCGAAACTGGGGACTGATCGCAAAGGGGTACAAAGGAACTTTTTAAAGTGACAGAATATCTGTCTCTTGATTATGGTGGTGGTTATAGGGAGATACACACACACACACACACACACACACACACACACACACACACATTAAAATTCACCAAACTGCACACTTAAAATCGGTGCATTTTATCATTTGTAAATTATATATCAATAAAGTCAATACTTTTCTAAAAAGCTTACCAGAGGGCAGAAACTTAGAGTTCTTCTCTGTCTTTTTTCTGCCTCTGTAACATTTACAGGTACAACACGCTCCAACCAACAGTGCCTCTCATTTCAGTAGGGTATGGCCCCAGTAAAAGTCACCAATTCAAAGTATGTATTTACTAGACATTAGAGATCTGTTACTGGTAAGAGCAGAGTTACTAAGATTGACTAAGAAGAACTAAAAAGAAAAGGGTTCTCAGGGGCTCTTACCTCACAGATCTGGCGAGCCGCGTCTGTGGTGAGGCGAGCACTCTCTGTTTGCTGAGCGGCTATTTTACCGGTTGCTTCCTGTAAGACTTCAGTGACTTCCCGTTGTGATTTAACCACCTGCTGTAAGGATTCTGCATGGACCTTTATATAAAAGAGGGCAAAAAAAAAAAAAGAAGTTATATTTCAGTCTCCCCTCTACCCAAATCAGTTTTAATTTATAAATTTATTTCATGCATTAAACACCTTGTGGAAAAAACACTTGACTACAATGTGGATTTCATAGTTTAAGTCTTAACTCCACTGTTCGCAAGTTAATGTGTCTGTGGACCAACAACTATAATGTACCAGAATTCTTACTTTTCTAAGTCAGGGTAAGTCTTGACTACTTATTTCATAGGGTTGCTACAAGAATCAAATGACATGAAATTACCCCCAAAAAAGTATTTAATACTAAAACATAATTATTTACATCTTTACTCCTCTATAATTAAAAAAACGCTAAAGCGATTTCTAAGTTATAAATTTAGGTTTAAAAAACCAGAATTTGCTGCAAAATATTAAATAAGTTACCTGAGCTGCTTTGTTTCGGGTTTCTTCTAATTGTCTCTGACATTCCAGAGCCTCTTGTTCAGCTTTTAGTTTCAAAAGGGCCAAGTCTCTTTCATGGCGTTGCTGCTGTGCCTTCAAATTAAAGAAATGGCTAAATATTAATTCTAAGATATTAAACTACTTTAACACAGTGACTATAATACACACAATGATATCTTCCTAACATAAATTATTTGGAGCAACCAATTAGAGCCTAAAGGAAAAGACAGTAAAGAGATCAGAATTCAGCCATTTATCATTTATCAAAATGTTTTAGTGACTACCTACCATACATTAAATAATGTAGTAATATAAAAATTTTCCAAGGCATAAGGACTAAGCACTGATACCAAAAAGCCGGTAAGAAAGCAAAAGCTATATAGTACCTAACTCTTTGGAAGAGATAAAAATATGTCTTATATATAAAAATAAAAATAATGCCTCACATCTCACAGTTTTATGATTCTTCTGACTTTGAAGGAGCAGCCACATAAAAATTGCTGCCCTCATAAAAGGTCTCCTGGTCACCAGGACCCCTTCTTACCATTCTTCTATACAATGTTATCTATAAATTTATATATTTCATCTCTTCTGAATTATTACCAAATAATACAGGTTCTCCAAAGGTGGTAAGGCTATATGTAAAAAGTCACATTTTGCTCTGCCCAAATCTGCAAACCCAGAATTATAATGTATCTCTAAAACGGTAGAAAATCTCAGTGTTGATATGGATTTCAAGGTCAGCATGACTCTCCACTGCAATGGGGCCATTTCTTCAATACGATGATCCTCAACAGAATTGGTATCAGTCCCTCCCCACTCTCTACCAGGGAGCATTTGGAAATGTCTAGGGAGTTTTTGCCGTCACAGTGATGGGACGGCACTACTGTTATTTAGTGGGAGGGGTGCAAAAATGCCCAACTCCCTGCAAAGTATGGGACAGTCCCACACAGAGAATTGTCTTATAGGTACTGTGGGAAGAAGAACTGGAAAATGAAACTGAAAAAAAAAAATTTATAATGGCATCAAAAAATAAAATATTTAGAAATAAATTTAAAAATGTGTAGCTCTCTACAATGAAAATTATAATACCGCTGAGAGAAATAATAAAAGACCTAAATAACCAGAAAAATGTATCATGTTCATGAATTAGAAGAGGCAATATTATTAAGATGTGAATTCTTCCCAGAATGACCTACAGATTCAATGCCATTCTAATTAAAATTCCACTAGACATTTTTTTTTGCTAGAAACTGACAAACTGATTCTCTAAGTTATGTGGAAACACAAAAAACCTAGAATAGTCAAAACCATCTTGAAAAAAAGAGAACAAAGTTGAAGGAAATATATCGTGATTTCAGGACTCACTAAAAAGCCACAGTAATAAAAATAATATGGTACTGGCATTAAGGACAGACAAATAGATCAATGGAAAAGAACAGAGCCCAGAAACAGACCTACACATAGGTGGTTACTTGATCACTGATAAAGGCACTATGGTAATACAAGTCTTTTTTAAAAAAAAAATGGTGCTGGAACAACTGAATATTGATATGAGAGAAAAATCAACTTTCCCCACATCAAATCCCAAAATTAACTTCAGAAGGATCACACACTTATACATAAAAGCTAAAACTATAAAGCTTTTGGGAAAAACATAAGAGAATATCTTTTTTAGAGTACCTTATATTGTAGAGCAGACAAAGATTTCTTAAAAAACAAAAGGTACTACCATAAAAGAAAAAAATTAAAACTGGATTTCATCAAAATTAAACACTTCTGTTCTTCAAAAGACAGTTTAAAAAATGAAAAGGTAGGCTGGGCGCGGTGGCTCACACCCGTAATCCTAGCACTCTGGGAGACCAAGGTGGGCGGATTGTTTGAGCTCAGGAGTTCGAGACCAGCCTGAGCAAGAGCGAGACCCCGTCTCTACTAAAAAAAACAGAAAGAAATGATCTGGACAACTAAAAATATATATAGAAAAATTAGCCGGGCATGGTGGCGCATGCCTGTAGTCCCAGCTACTTGGGAGGCTGAGGCAGGAGGATCGCTTGAGCCCAGGAGTTTGAGGTTGCTGTGAGCTAGGCTGATGCCACGGCACTCACTCTAGCCAAGGCAACAGAGTGAGACTCTGTCTCAAAAAAAAAAAAACAAAAAAAAACAAAAAAAAACAAAAATGAAAGGTAAGCCAAGAAGTGGGATATAATATTTGAAATATATCTGCAAATGACTTGTTTCCAGAAAATGTAAAGAACTCCTATAACTCAAGAATTAAAACACAATCCAATTTTGAAGTGGGCAAAAGACTTGATCAGATAGTCATAAAAGAATATAAAAGAATGGTCAGGAAATACACAAAAAGATAATCAAATTCATCTGTCGTAAGAGAAACTCAAATTACAACCACAATGAGATAATACTTCACATTCACTAGAAGGACTGGAATAAAAGGGACTGGTAACACCAAATGACAGCAAGGATATGGAGTAACTGGAAATTTCATGTATAATTGTGGGAGTGTAAAATGTTACAACCATGTTTGAAAACAGTATGGCAGGTTTTTTTTTTTTTTTTGAAGTTTCACATACTTATACTTGACCCAAGCAATTGCACTTATAGGTATTTACACAAGAAAAATAAAAACATATGTACATAGAGTTGTTTAAAAATGTTCAAAGCAGGAATATTTGTAACAGCCAAAAAATGGAAATAATACAAATGTGTATCAACAAGAGAATGGATAAACAAATTGTGATATCAGTGGAATATTACTCAGCAAAAAAAAAAAAAAACAACTACTGAAACAAAAACATGGATAAATCTTAAATTTATGTTGAATAAAATAAACACAATAGAGTTCAAAGTATACTTCCATTTATGTGAAGTTCTACAACAGGTGAAATAAAATAGTAATTACCTTTGGGAGGGGGATTAACTGAAAATGGGCCTGAGTCAACTTTCTGGAGTGATGGAATATCTTGGTTAGGGGTGGTTATTACATAGGTATATACACTAATCAAAACTCATCAAAACTGTATTTAAAATCTCTGTATTCTACTGTATATAAATAATACCTCTGTTAAAAAAAAGGACACCAGTTGCATCTCTACTGAGGAACATTGCTGAGACCTTCTCTGGATTTTTGTTTGGTAAGGAAAAGTCCACATTATCGTGGCTTTTTCAAACACCTGGGTCTCAGAAACTTCTCTTTTTGGTACAAATAAAGCATTAGAAAAACAAACAAACTCAGTCACCTCTGACTTATCGATGAAAAGAGAAAATATTACGAATGCCTGACTAGCTGATTTTACAGTCATTAAAACAAAGCAGAACACATAGTAAACAAAGTATTTGAGAGAAAATGATTGTGTTATGGCTCTCCTGCTAAATACAGTATCTTGAATTTTCTTTTTAGTACCATATATTATAGTTTTTCCCAGGATTATTTATAAGTGCGGTTTGGCAGACCATTTTTTTCTACCTGGCAGGTAAAGATTATTTTTTAAACTCATCATTAAGACTATTTTGAATGACAAAAAAAGGAAAGAAAAAGAAGAGCCAGTGAAAACTAAAGAAGAAAACGCCACAAACACCTTTATGATCTGAGCCAGAGACACACTCTCCTGCTGAGCGAGCGAGACGCCCCTGACTCTTTCCACGTCCGACAGCTGGAGCACCGACTCCTCCACGGCGTTCAGGTAGCTGAGCTCTGCCGCCATGCGATGCTGGAGGCCAGCAGGAGAAAAGCGCTTAGAACCTGGAGGGCACGACAGTTGTCAAATAGAAAAATTCACGTGAAATCATGCCTCAGAGTTCCAAAATTTATTTCATTTTAAGAGCCAAAACCAAATCTGTTTTCCTTTGTAGGGAAGATGGGGACTTTAAAGTGAGTCACACGAATTTTTGGTTTCCTAGTGCACACAAAAGTCATGTTTACATTATACTAATATGTCTAAGTAATGTACATACCTTAATTAAAAAAATACTTTATTGCTAAAAAATGCTAACAATCATCTATGTCTTCACCAAATCACAATCTTTTTGCTGGTGGAAGGTCTCATCTCAATGTTGGTGGCTGCTGAAGGCTGGGGTGGCTGCGGCATTGTATTAAAATAAGACAACAATGAAATCTGCCACATTGACTCTTTCTTTCACGAAAGGTTTCTCTGTAGCATACAATGCTCTTTGGTGGCTTTTACCCACAGTTGAACTTCTTTTACACCCGGAGTTAATTCTCTAACCTTGCTGCTGCTCTGCCAACTATGTTTATATAATATTCTAAATCCTTTGTTGTCATTTCAACAATAATCACAGCATTTTCACTAGGAGTATATTCCATCTCAACAAACCACGTTCTTTGCTTATCCATAAGAAGCTACTCCCCCTACATTCAAGTTTTACCATGGGATTACAGCAATTCAGACCCATCCTCAGGCTCCATTTCTAATTCTAGTTCTCTTATTTTATCTACCATATCTGCAATTATTTCTGTTAAAAGTCTTGAACCCCTTAAAGTCATCCATGAAGGCTGGAATCGCCTTCTTCCAAACTCTTGTTGATGTTGATATTTTGTTTCTTTTCTTTTCTTTCTTTCTTTTTTTTAGTAGAGACAGGGTCTCGCTCTTGCTCAGGCTGGTCTCCAACTCCTGAGCTCAAGCGATCCTCCTGCCTCGGCCTCCCAGAGTGCCAGGATTACAGGCGTGAGCCACCATGCCCGGCCAATTAAGATATTTTGATCTCCCATGAATCATGAATGTGATTTTTCTTGCCTTAGGTTTATTCGTACAAAAAGCACAGAAGGACAACAGCCCCATGCAGACAGCAGCCCAGGGGTTACACCAGTCCTTATGTCCTCTCACTGGCAGACAGAGGCCTCTACTCTGGAGCTCACTGGGGCCTGAGCATCTTTGGGAGCCTGAGTTGGAACCAGAACCGAAGGTAGAACCACAGGTGAAGGCACGGCCTGGGCCTTGCGTTGATCCCTGGCCTTGGCTTTTGGCCAGCAGAGCCCAAGATGCTTGGCAACGTGGGCTCGAACACACTTCCCAGGCTTGGGATGGGCAACGCAGGCAAGCTGGCTGAGCTCACAGCTAATGCCCTTTGGGGTCTTGGCCTTAACCTCCTAGGGCTTTATGAGGCCTTGATAGCCTCAGCATATGCACTGATTGCTTTGGCTTGTTGGTCTGCAATTTCTTCAGGCCCTTTTTGTTGTACTTCTTAGTAAAGTGCATGTTCCTTAGGAACGGGGGGTCTACCCCCTTAAGATATTCACATCTTTGTGATCGGGGTTTCTGGATGCCATTTCTGTGCCATTTCCAGGACTGGTTATGGGAAGCGTGGTTCTTGGACTTGGCCATGTCAGCACTGTAACCCATGGCTGCCAAAGGCACCTGGACACAAATGTTCTTAATGGAACCTAGGATGGAGAATCCACTGAAAACCAGAAGGTTTTCAATTTACTTTGCCCAGACTCATCGGAGGAATCACTACCTGTGGCAGCTACAGCCTTACAAAATGCAAAATGTACTTCTTTTCTTTTCTTTTTGGAGACAGTCTCACTCTATTGCCCTGGCGTCAGCCTAGCTCACAGCAACCTCCAATTCCTGGGCTCAAGCGATCCTCCTGCCTCAGCCTCCTGAGTCGCTGGGACTACAGACATGCACCACCATTCCCGGCTAATTTTTTCTATTTTTAGTAGAGACGGAGTCTCGCTCTTGCTCAGGCTGGTTTCAAAATCCTGAGCCCAAACAATCCTCCCACCTCAGGCTCCCAGAGTGCTAGGATTACAGGTGTGAGCCACCTCATCCAGACAAAATGTATTTCTAAAATAGTAAGACTTGAAAATTGAAATAACTACTTGATCCATGGGCTGCAGAATGGATGTTGTGTTAGCAGACATATAAAAACATTAATCTCCTTGTATATCTCCATCAAAGCTCTTGGGTGACCAGGTGCATTGTCAATGAGCAGTAATACTTTTGAAAGGAATCTTTTTTTCTGAGCAATAGGTCTCAACAGTGGGCTTAAAATATTCAGTACACCACGCTGCAAACAAATGTGCTATCATCCAGGATTTGTTTTTCATTTATAGAGTACATGCAGAGTAGATTTAACATAATTCTTAAGGGCCCTAGGATTTTCAGAATGGTAAATGAGCACTAGCTTCACCTTAAAGTCACCAGGTATATTAGCCCCTAAAAGGAGAGTCAGCCTGTCCTCTGGAGCTTTGAAGCAAGGCATTGACTTCTCTCTAGCTATTAAAGCTCTAGATGGCATCTTCTTTCAGTATCACGTCATTTCACCTACATTGAAAATCTGTTTAATGTAGCCACCTTTATCAGTTTGCTTCTGGATAACTTGCTACAGCTTCTATATCAGCACGTGTTTCACCTCGCACTTTTATGTTATGGAGACGGCTTCTTTCCTGAAACCTCATGAACTAAACCTCTGCTAGCTTCAAACTTTTCTTCTGCAGCTTCTTCACCTCTCTCAGCCTTCATAGAATTGAAGAGAGTTAGGACCTTGCTCTATATTAGGCTTTGGCTTCGGTGTGGCTAGTTTGATCCTCTATCCAGACCACTAAAACTTTCTCCATATCAGCAATAGGGCTATTTTGCTTTCTTACCATTCACGTGTTCATTAGAGCAGCACTTTCAGTTTCCTTCAGGACCGTTTCCTTTGCATTCACAACTTGGCTGACTGATTGGCATAAAAGGCCCATCTTGGATTTTGACACACCTTCGTCACTAAGCTTACTTATTTCTAGCTTTTGGTTTAAAGTGAGAGACACACCACACTTCTTTTCACTTAAATACTTAGAGACCATCATAGGGTTATTAACTGATCTAATTTCAATATTACTGCACCTCAGGGAATAGGGAAGCCCCAGGAGAGGGAGCATGATGGGGAACAGCTAGTCAGCGGAACAGTTACAACACATACAACATTAATAGATCAAGTTTGTCCTCTTATATGGGTTTGGTTCATGGCACCCCAAACAATTACAAAAGTAGCATCAAAGATTATTGATCACAGATCACCATAACAGATATAATAATAATGAAAAAGCTTGAAATATCAAGAGAATTACGAAAATGTGACACCGTCATGAAGCAAGCAAATGCTATTGGAAAATGGCACTGACAGACTTGTTCAACACAGGGTTGCCACAAACCTTCAATTTATAAAAATGTAATATTTGGAAAGCATAAAAAGCAAAGCACAATAAAGTAAGGTATGCCTGTACAACGTAGTTACTTCTAAGTGTGTGTGGGCATGTGTGTGTACATATATACATCCTCCTATAAATAGGAGTGCATACGTGGGATGTATTTTCAGATGTGTTTTGACTCATGCTGGCAAGATGAATCTCTCAGGCTTTTCAATGTTTAATTCCTTGCACAGTTTTTGTTTACTATTTCAAAGGTAATGACATTTAGTTGAAATAACATTTGCCTGTAGCTCAAATGAGAGAAAAAGACTTTTCAGGAAAAAAAGTTTAATATTTTAAGAATTACAACTGCACTGGCCGGGTGTGGTGGCTCACGCCTGTAATCCTAGCACTCTGGGAGGCCGAGGCGGCTGGATTGTTTGAGCTCGGGAGTTCGAAACCAGCCTGAGCAACAGCAAGACCCCGTCTCTACTAAAAATAGAAAGAAATGAATCGGACAACTAAAAATATATAGAAAAAAAACAGCCGGGCATGGTGGCACATGCCTGTAGTCCCAGCTACTCAGGAGGCTGAGGCAGGAGGATCACCTGAGCCCAGGAGTTTGAGGTTGCTGTGAGCTAGGCTGACGCCATGGCACTCTAGCCCAGGCAAGACAGTGAGACGCTGTCTCAAAAAAAAAAAAAAAAAAGAATTACAACTGCACCAATCTACTTGCCTGGTGTTGAAGCCATCTCTGAAGCTGTTCTGCTGGCAGCCAGATTCGAATCAGCGAAAGCTGCGTTAGGCTTAAATGCTGTTGTCGTTGCAGGCATTGCTGAGGACTTAGATCTTTCTAACGAAGTTCCTGGAAGGTCAAACTGCAACAGTTTTTGGGAACTTGGAGATAGGGGAGAAGTTGGAGTTTTCTGAGATCTTCCCCTGTCTGATGAGACACTAGAAGTTTTGTTTCATAAAGACATCAGAGAAAGGAAAACTAGTTCATAAGCCAGCTAAACGATTCGTAAGAACAACATACATTATTTTCATTACCAACATTAGCTTTGAAAACTGTGACTTAGGCATTTATTCATTCAATATAGTCTCTATGCTGAATGAATGAACTACGACTATTCCTCTAATTGCTGGATTTACAGTGGTGAACAAGCCAAGCTCTATCCTAATAAACTCTGTCCTAAATAAAATGGAAAGGGAATCTCTAATTAAACTAGCACTTAACTCTTTCCTCTGCGATGTACATTTATCATGATTCACTCATTGTAGTATAAAGCAAAGTCTTCTAAAATAGTTAGACATACACCAATAAAATTACAGCCATATATAAAAGTCCCAAAATATGTCTCTGAAAGAGAATATCAATTTGTACTAAAAGTTAAAAAAAATGACAAAAACTCTTCTTTTGTTATTCCCTCTTTCGTTAACCCAAAAGAGTCACAGAAACAATTATTTTCATACTATCCACCTCTAAATACTTAATACATATTCATTTGTTTATATCTACCTTTTAATAGCATATCTCTTTCGTGAACTTTCTAATAAGTAACCTCCCCATAACAAATTGATTGTTAAAAACTCCTAAG
This sequence comes from Indri indri, assembly GCA_004363605.1. Classification (NCBI taxonomy): domain Eukaryota; kingdom Metazoa; phylum Chordata; class Mammalia; order Primates; family Indriidae; genus Indri; species Indri indri. Next base: position 26,574 of record RJWJ010001585.1, on the reverse strand, counting down.
GCATTTAATTTGATACAAGGCACATGTCTAGCCCCTTTTTGAAAAAGTAAGTTCATTAAAGGTATTATTTATTATAATACCAAGGATGTTGCCTTGCACTGAATATTTATTTATTGAATACATTATTCAAAGATACTCTATAAAGCATTTTAGCACAGTTAACATGTTTCCAACATTGTAAAACAGGTTTGCCTTTCGTTTCTAATAAAATTATGTTAGTTTTCAAAGATAAAAATTTCTCTTATGCCCAGCATAAAAATATTTGAATAAATGTAGTTTTGAGAGGCACCCACTTGTTTACCTGACCTTTAATTTTCTATTGATGCTTTAGAGAAATACTATATCCAAGAGTCTGGCAATTTCATTTATGGAACATAAAAAGAATTATCATTTTAATAGATTGCCATTAAAGAATTCCAACACAACATCAAACACAACAAAGTACTCTGCATCTCACCTTACGGTTTTACAAGATAAATTTATACTTGCTTTGCAGAGAAAATTTAGTTAGACTAACATTTCTAAAAGTGTTTCCAATTATGCCAATAAGTATTACAAAAAATTTAAAGAGAGAAACAAAGAAAGAACAAACAAACAAGCAAGCCAGCCTGGGGATAGAGAGTATCTCTAGCCAAATAAGATAAAATAGGTTTAACAATTTTTTAAAAATCTGAACTCCTCCTTATCAAAGCCTCAAATTATTTTATCTACTGTGAATCTCCATGGGTGGGGAGTGAGATCTAGATTATACTATGGGGCACTTACCAAACTTATTTGGGTATGGATCCCATTTTAGAAATGTTTAACTTTGTAAATTTTGCCAATTAAATCACCAGAGTATCTCTTAAGAAAAGGTAAAGTTTTGTAAATTCCGAAATCACTGACAAAGAAATTAAAATTCAATTTTAAATATAGGAATGATGGTATTAATCATGCAACATTATTCACAACATGAAAGCATTAAAAATGGTTATTTGTACATGACATGGTACTAGAAAAAACACAAAGTTACTTTAAAAGGAAAAAAATCAATCCGTGTCTTCTCAGTCCCAATTTCCAGAGGGATAAAACCAGTACACAGATAAAACATCATGTGAACGAATGAGTAGAAACTGTATAGGAAGCAATAGCTGGAGGGTATTTGTAAGCAGCAGGCTAAGTGCATAACATATGATATTAAAAAGAAGGGGAAAAACACAGCATCATGCTCCATAACCAGTATAAGAGTGAGATTTCAAAATCAGCTTAAAGCAGTGCTACAGTGATGTCGCTGCACTCTAGCCTGGGCAACAGAAGGAGACCCTGTCTCAAAAACAAACAAACAAAAAATCAGCTTAAGTGGTCTAGTAAGTTGAGCAGGAGAGAAAAATTCAGAGGAAGAAATAAACAGTAAGATCAAAAGGATGCTAAGCTGTTGAGTTGAAAGGGAAAGAATACAGTTGAAAAGCAAACTCTGTAGACAAAGGAAATGAGATAGTTTGTGGCAGCCAAGGGAAAACATTTCAAATAGAGTCAGATTCTTAGAACTAATCTATGGATCCAGGGGGTAACCATGACCTCCCAGTGCACCCTCAGGAAGGCAGATGCTTGGTCAAAATATTGAGCCAAGAAACCACCATGACAATGGCATTCAGAATAGAAAGACAGGTTGTGCTAGAGAATTCCTGAGAAAGAGGTTGTAACAGTTTAGGTAAGAGACCTATATTAAGAAATGACCATGTTCTAAAACACAAATAAAGATTAGAGCTATGAACAAAGCTACAGTGTCTATTCAGAAAGCACAGAATTTTGTAGTAGCTTACAAACACAGTTAAGGAGACTGCCGAGGTAAAATTTACCCAATGAATTCTCTGAATGTCGATGACACTGCAACTTTAATTATATATGAATTACAGAATAAAGTATGTACTACTTTACCTCATAGAATGACCAGAAAGATCCTCCAAAGTGCTATCCGTGTCAAGAGTCTGCTCATAATCCTTAACAGAAAGTTTGCTACTGGTACCAGATTTCCTTCCTTGATGGGAGCCACGTTCTGAGACAAACTGTACTTTTTCCTCATTAAGAAGTGAGTTCTGAACATTTCCAGTGAACGAATCCAACCCTGTAAAGTAAATTTATTTTAAAGCTGATTCCCAAGGGCCAGGCGCGGTGGCTCACGCCTGTAATCCTAGCACTCTGGGAGGCCGAGGTGGGCGGATTGTTTGAGCTCAGGAGTTCAAAACCAGCCTGAGCAAGAGCGAGACCCATCTCTACCGAAAATAGAAAGAAATTAATCGGCCAACTAAAAATATATAGAAAAAATTAGCCGGGCATGGTGGCGCATGCCTGTAGTCCCAGCTACTTGAGAGGCTGAGGAAGGAGGATCACTTGAGCCCAGGAGTTTGAGGTTGCTGTGAGCTAGGCTGATGCCACAGCACTCACTCTAGCCCTGGCAAAAGAGTGAGAGACTGTGTCTCAAAGAAAAATAAAATAAAGCTGATTCCTAATATTAGAATTGGAGAGAGAGAACTGATACACAGATTTTAATAAAATAATAAAAAAGTACAAACCAGAATATTTTAAAATTGACTATAATGTATTTAAAATTTGTTTTCCATATCTAAAATAAAGCAGTTCATCCTTCTGCCTCCATTTAATAAAAGTGAATTTTCTTCCATTAATATCCTCTATTTCCTGTTCATAAATTGTTCTTAGCTCAGTTGGTAACAAAAGTACATTAAATAAGAATGAAGTACCACTCTACTCCTATGAAAATGTAACCAAAAAGAAGGGGTTTTGTTTGTTTGTTCAAGAGACAGGGTCTCTCTCCATCGCCCAGGCCGCAGCAGAGCGGCACAATCGGAGCTCACCGCTGAAGTACCTACTATATACCCAATGAGGTGACTGGAACTCTATGGGGCTTAATAACTTGTTTAAGGGTACACAGTCAATAGTACAGCTAGGACACACACCCTGGCCTCCTGACTCTAAGTCCAGTGCACGATTCACCTTAATGGTATGTTTAAATAGCAGCATGAGAAACATATTCATTATTTCCTTAAAAAAAAGCAGAGTTCAAAATTGCATATATATTTTAATGGCAGCTAGATTTTTTTTTTTTTGAAATGTATATATATGGTTAAAGGTCACAAGAAAATGCAAAAGTGAAAAAACAATTATGCTGTACACTCATGCTCCCAGCAGCATTATTTACAATATCCAAAAGATGGAAGCAACCCAAGTACCCGTCAATGGATGGACAAATATGGTACATACATACAAAGGAATATTATTCAGCCTTAAAAAGGGCATTCTGACACATGCTGCAACATGGATGAACCTTGAAGACATTATGCTAAGGAAATAAGTCAGTCACAAAAGAAGAAATACATGAATCCACTTACATGAGGTACCTAGCATAGGCAAATTCATAGAGACAGAAAGTAGAATGGTAGCTGCCAGGGACTGGGGGAGGGAGGAATAGAGAGCTGTTGTTTAATAGGTACAGAGTTTCAGTATAGGAAGATGGAAAAGTTCTGGAGATGAATGGTGGGGATGATTGCACAACAGTGTGAATATACTTAATGCTACTGACTGTACACTTAAAACAGAAAAAATCTAAGGGATTATTATTCATTTAGAAAAGATTCTTCAATCTAAAGTATATTTATGATCCCCAGGCTAAAAGCAAGCTGTTAATACTGATCATCTCTAATTTTGTTATAATAAAGATGCATTGCTTTCATAATAAGAATATTTTGGCCAGGCGCAGTGGCTCACACCTGTAATCCTGGCACTCTGGGAGGCCAAGGCGGAAGGATCGTTTGAGCTTGGGAGTTCGAGACCAGCCTGAGCAAGAGTGAGACCCCCATCTCTACTAAAAATAGAAAGAAATTGGCTGGACAACTAAAAATATATAGAAAAAACTAGCCGGGCATGATGGTGCATGCCTGTAGTCCCAGCTACCCGGGAGGCTAAGGCAAGAGGATCGCTTGAGCCCAGGAGTTTGAGGTTGCTGTGAGCTAGGCTGACGCCACGGCACTCTAGCCTGGGCAACAGATCCAGACTCTGTCTCAAAAAAAAAAAAAGAATATTTTATTCATTCATTTAATATTGTTCTTCAACAATAAATACGCAATTTAAAAATTTCTCTTGACTTCAAACAACTAGGAATTGTAGACAATACAACGTTCTATACAAGAAAGCCCTAAATTCCAATCAAAGGACCCATATGAAAACAGAATGTTTGCCCCTACATTAAAAGATTGCCAAATGAAAGTGCTATTACAATTTTTTTCCTAGGATTACCACGTTAATCTACCAACTACTTTCAACTATTAATACACCGGATAGCTTTTGCACAGAGCACGCAGACACCCTTTTTCACCACCAGAGGGAGCATTAACGATAAAAATTACACCGATTTTAGAACTTGGGGATGAGGGAGAAACTAAGTTTAAAATGATGCTACAGAAAGTGAAATACGACAGGGTGGTTTTTTTCTGGCATTGTGAAAGGAGATTAGGGAACCTGAAAGCCACAAATCCTACCTATACTTCATCTAATCTCTTCTAGATTATAATTTCTAAAAACCTACATTAAATCATATTGCTTATGCTCATATACTCGATATATGATATTTTAAAATTGTGCAGTAGATTATAGTAGAAGACAGACCAGAATGGGGAGTCAGAAGTCAGAATCTGGGCTTTTCCAATACCAAGTTAGTGACCTTAGGTAAGACACCAATATAAAAAAGCATAACAAATGCAAAATGAAAGAACTGAGTGAGATCAGCATTTCCCAAACTGTGTTCAGCTTAATTCCAGTGCCATAAAACGCTGATTGAAAGATTCCACAGTCAAGTAAGTTTGGAAATGCTTCATACTATATAGCCTCATCCTTATACTGAAATAAATAGTGCATATTAGCATATTAAAACTGTTGATAAGTCCTATAGGAAAGAAGCCTGTTTTACCCTAAAACCATTTTCCAAATTTATGGAACCATGAGCTCTTTTATTATCAGAACACCTAAGAAACAGCCTATCCCACTGAACCCGTATTTCATAAGAAAAGGCAGACTTTGGGAAATGCTGGTAAAAGAATGTCTAAATGTCCTACCAAAGACATTCGAAACACTTCCAGTCTGCAAGTGGAAGTGTTCTGAAGTATAACCTAGAGTTATACCAGGCTAATGATTACGAAATAATTTCTCCTAGCACTCTCATTGGAAATATAAACTAGCACTAGCTTTCTGAAATGCTATTTGGCAAAATGTATCCAAATTTTAAACATGACATACTATCTGCCCCATTATCTCACCTCTAGGATTTTCCCCTACAGGAAAAAAACAGATAAATGCATAAAGATGTATTTACAAAGATATTGAATGCAGTAGTATTTATAATGGAAAAAAGAAAAGAGATAACCTATATATCTAGCAATGTAGAATTACTTAAATAAATTACAGTATATTCAAATAATAGAACAGTAGGTAGTCCTTACAAACATTAATAGTAATCCATATTTACTGACTGAAAAAGATACCCATATCCTATAGACAGAACAAAATAGCATATAAAGTGTACCCCCATGCACATAAAATTTCCTATTTATGTACGCCTACAAACTGTCTGGAAGGATTCTTACTAAAAATGTTAACATTTCACACCCATTAGGATGTTCTATTATCACACAAAAAAATAAAAAGTGTGGAGAAACTGAAACCCTTGTACATTGCTGGTGGGAATGAAAAATGGTGTAGCTGCTCTAGAAAACACTATGGCAGTTCCTCAAAAAATCAAACACAGAATTACCATCTGATCCAGCAATTCTACATCGGAGTATGTACATGAAAGAATCAAAAGCAGAGATTCAAACAGATATTTGTACATCAATGTTCATAGCAACATCAATCACAATAGTTAAAAGGTAGAAACAACAAAAATGTCCATCGGCAGATGAATGGATAAACAAAGTATGGCATATACATAGAACGGAATATTATTCAGCCCTAAAAAGGAATGAAATTCCTACTATATGCTACAACATGGATGAATCCTGAGGACTTTATGCTAAGTGAAATAAGCCAGACACAAAAGGAAAAATACTGTATGATTCCACTTATAAGAATTACCTAGAGCAGTCAAATTCATAGAGACAGAAAACAGAACACTGGTTACCAGGGTCTAAGCGGCAGCCCCCAAACTTTTTGGCACCAGGGACCGGTTTCATGGAAGACAATTTTTCCACGGACCGGGGGAAGGGGAGGATGGCAAGTGATGAGGAGCAGCTGTAAATACAGATGGAGCTTCGCTCCCTCGCCGGCTGCTCACCTCCTGCTGGTGTTGCCTGTTTCTTAATAGGCCACGGACCACCATCGGTCCGTGGCCCAGGGGTTGGGGACCACAGGTCTAGGGGACAGAGCAATGGAGTTATTATTTAATGGGTACAGAGTTTCAGTATAGGAACATGAAAAAGTTCTAGAGATGGAAAGTGGTAATGGTTGCAAAATAATGTGAATGTACTTCATGCCACTGAACTATACATATAAAAATGGTTAAAATGATAAATTTTATGTTATGTGTATTTTACCACAATTAAACTAGAGTATATTTTTAAATATTAACACTGGTTGTCTCTAAGTGAAGGGATTAAAGGTAATCTATTTTTAAACAGTTTCCTATAGGACTGGTTTCTGCCCCCGCCCCCAACCCCTCCTCCTTTTTAATTCAATTAATGAGCAGGGTTCATCTTTATAATTAGAAAGAACTACTTGGGAAGGAAAATCATTCCCTAGCTAGAGGCTATCTTGTGAGCTTAAGAAGCCTTTGCCTAATCATCATATCGCCTCACCCTAGGCCCACAGAGCAGACTACAGCCAAGAGCAGAACTGCAGACACTAAAGAGTGTCTCAATCACTCAGAAATACTTACTGAGTGCCAACAGGCCGGCTGCTTACCAGGTACTAGAATGTACACATTAGGTCTGTTAACTTCATATAAGCTTGAAAATTACCATCTGAAGCATCTATTATCTCTATTTTACAGATAAGAAAATTTGAGTATTTATTGATGATCAGAGACGTGTATGACATAGTATTATTTTAAAAAGCAACTGCAAAGCAATTATTGCTTATAAATTTTTTTTTTTTTTTTTGAGACAGGGTCTCGCTCTGTTACCCAGCTAGAGTACAGTGGCATCATCAGAGCTCACTGCAATCTCAAACTCCAGGGCTCAAGTGATCCTCCTGCCTCAGTCTCCTGAGTAGCTGGGACTACAAGCACACACCACCACACCTGGCTAATTTTTCTACTTTTTGTAGAGATGGGGTCTCACTCTTGATCAGGCTGGTCTTGAAATCCTGACCTCAAGTGATCCTCCTACCTCAGCCTCCCAAAATGCTAGGATTATAGGCGTGAGCCACCATGCATGGCCTGCATTTGTTTTTTAAATAGAGGTATGTGTGTGGTTTTATGTATACATTGGAAAAACAGGCATGAAAATGTTAATAGCAGCTATTTCTGAGCAGAAGAATCAAGGGGGATTTGTGTTTCTTCAATGAGTACTTCTCTGTAATTCTTAATTTATCCTCATTACAGATGTATTCCTTTTGTATTAAAAGATTTATAATGTTATTAATCAAAAGGTATTATTATAATGATAAGTGAATATTGAAGCTAATTATATCATTATCATAAAGAAATTCCTCTTCCTTTTTTATGTTGTTTAGACACAAGGTCTTGCTCTCTCACCCAGGCTGGAATACAGTGGCGCAGTCATAGCTCACTGTAGCCTGGAACTCATGGGCTCAAGCAATCCTCCCACCACCTCAGCCTCCCCAGTAGCTAGGACTACAGATGCATGCCACTACACCTGGCTAATTCTTTTATTTTCTGTAGAGATGGGGGTCTCGCTATGTTGCCCAGGCTGGCCTCAAGTGATCCTCCCACCTCAGGCTCCCAAAGTCCTGGGATTTACAGCCAGGAGCCACCGCACCTGGCCTTCAACTTCTTACAGAATCAAATGTTAACTTTAGATCACTAAACAAAATCATTGGTAAGAGAAAAAGTCATCATGTAAAATTCCACTTACATTCTGTCTTTTCCTTTTTCCCTTTCCTTCCTTTAGAAGAACCGGATGAACGAGACGATGCAGCAGAATGGGCTCCCGACGAATGCTGGGAAGTAACATCCGCAGAGGAAAGATCACAGGCAGACTTTCTGCTAGAACGGTCCTCCTGAACGCCTACGGTGCCACCGCCAGTACTGTCAAAGAGTAAGTGACAGTGGTTCAAGAAAGAAATAAAAAGTCTTAAAACACAGCTAAAATCAAAGATATTTCAAAATCTATTTAATCATGGGGAGAATATAACTAGAATCAAAAATGGCTTCCACTTTATTTTTTTTCTTACTACCATAAGCTGGATTGTTTCCTGTGGCTCAATTTATTACTGATGAAAAATCTCAGGTGAGTTGTTTACTGAGTGAAACCAATAAAAAACTAATGTTTCAGATATATAAGATAAAAAAACATAATGTTGAATAATGGAAAATATGGCCTCAATTTCTGTTCAAATTTATACTTTTATATATTGTAACTGTTTTCCCTGTGATAATCTTATAGAGAACAAGAATTTAATATGCTGCACTTCAACTTGGAAACATAATGCATCAAATCATATTGAATGGTGATGTTAAATGTTACCACAATTAAATCCTTAAAGCTTCTATTTAAAAATTTAATTTTTTTCCTTAGAGCTCATAATTGAAAACTATACTTTTCCTGACATAATTTTAATATCTATTTCTATTAATCTAAGTAAATTTAGCTAATTTTTATAAGATCATCTAATTATTTCTTGTGGATTACAACTTGTGATATGTGAAAAAAGATACTGAATATGAATAATTACAGATTTATTTATATGATAACAAAATTTAGGCAGAAAATTCTCTCTAGCAAAGTCTGATTCATTTGTGCCTTTGTACAAATGATTTAACCTCTGTGCTTCAGTTTCCTCTCCAAAACAGAAATAATAACAATACTACCACATCAGGCTATTATAAAAATGAGTTAATACAGGTAAAGTCCCTCAGTCCTCTCACTGTCTTGCACATTAAGTGCTCAATAATTATTAGATATTATAATCATAATTATTTTTAAAAGCTTTGAAAAATTTTAGACGTTTTCTTGATTATAAAAAAAAGCAATTATTTGGGACCATGGAATCAAGTATCTGTCTGAACTTCAATTCCATCACAGAAAACCACTTCTTACGCTTCTTACATTAGTGCACCCTGGAATAGGTTCCCAGTACTATCCTCTAGTGGGGATTTGCAGATTGATTTAACCTATACTCTGCTTACTATGTGCCTGACCCTGTTCTAAGTAATTTTTTTTTCCACTGACTACTCAGAACAACTTTAGCAGGGAGGCAGGTACCATTGTTTTCCCCATTTTATAGAGAAGGAAACTGAGGCATAAGGAGGTTAATTAATATGCACAAACACAAACAACTAATAATCAGGAAGAAGACCCAGGGCTTAACCCAGGCAGTCTAGATCCAGAGCCCATGCTCTTAATAACCACTATGCCATGCAGCCTCTACATGGATCTTTAAACAAGCAAAATTTGACTAATATTCATAGTTCTCATTTGTACATTTTTCTCACTCTTCAGACTTTATTCTATATTGCCAACATATTCTTACTGAGGTTCAAGAGTTGATTTTTTTTCTGTCAAAGTCCCACTCCCTGGAGAGGAGACAAAATCATCTTCATAGGAAACACTGCTTAGAGGGGTTGTGATGGCATTCAAAGGCCGTGATGCTGATATTCCTCTGTCCAACTTGTCTTCAAACCCTGTCCAAAGTAATAATTGAAGCATGGTTAAAAACAAAAAACAAGGCCAGGCGTGATGACTCACACCTCTAATCCTAGCACTCTGGGAGGCCAAGGCAGGAGGATCGCTTGAGCTCAGGAATTCGAGACCTGTCTGAGCAAGACCAAGACGCCATCTCTACTAAAAATTTTTTAAAAATTAGCTGGGCACGGTGGCTCATGCCTGTAGTCCCAGCTACTCGGGAGGCCGAGGTGGGAGGATCGCTCAAGGTCAGGAGTTCAAGACCAGCCTGAGCAAGAGTGAGACCCTGTCTCTACTAAAAATAGAAAGAAATTAGCTGGACAACTAAAAATATACAGAAAAAATTAGCTGGGCATGGTGGCACATGCCTATAGTCCCAGCTACTCAGGAGGCTGAGGGAGGAGGATCGCTTGAGCCCAGTAGTTTGACGTTGCTGTGAGCTACGCTGATGCCACGGCACTCTAGCCCGGGCAACAGAGCCAGACTCTGTCTCAAAAAAAAAAAAAAGACTGTAAGCAAAGTATTCTATACATGGAGATTAACAACATGTGCTTGGGGACATTTCAGTTTGATTTTATTAGTGCTTCTTTTCAATTTACCTTTGTATCTAACAATACATTTTTAACTTTTTACTAGTAAAATTTTCAAACATACATGAAAACAGAGAAAATAGCATAATGAAACCAATGTATTTATCACTTAACTTCAATAATGACCAATACGTGACCGATCTAAATTAAACCTTCTATTCAACCCCATCTATCACTCCCCCCATATTTTGAAGCAAATCCTAGGTAATATATTATCTCTAAATATTGCACTATAAAATCTTAATAGAAATCTAATACAAGAATTTAAGAACAAACTCAATTTATTTAAAAAACAAGGGTGTTGTTTTAAGCACTTTGCTTTCATCAAAAGAACTTTCAAAATCAAAAGAAATTTAAATTACCACCAATAGAAATAAGTGGCTAAACATAAGAGAATAATAGCATATAAAGGTCTGTACAAGATCATAAGTGCCTCAATATGAATTCTAGGAAAAAAGCAATGTGATACCCAGTTCAGCATAAGACGAACAGATGAAATCAATTCATTTGTCAAATAATTTGTTCATTATAGAAAGTGGAAATCTCCAGCCTGGAAATTCTAAGCTTATGTTAGTATAAGATGGGCAGAATCCACCTAAAGCAGGAAGAATAGAGAAAGGAACTTGAAGGAATTGAGTCCATCACAGAAAAGGAAAGTCGTGTTGCAGGATTTCAGGGATAAAAAGGGAACTTTAGAAGTTATTGTTTCAGGACTCAAATACACAGCTACATTGCTGTTCAAAGTCTGACTGCTATTAAAATTAGTTTTAACAAAGAATAACAGAGTTATTTCCACATTAGAAATGTTACTGCAGTTGCCCTTCTCAATTCTTGACCACTAATATTCCCAAACCACTGTTAAGAAATATATTTAGTTTCTATCTAAGTATATAACTATGGTCACAGAAAACCTAGTATAACACTCGATATATACCCAATTCTGAACATCCCCTAGGAATTTCTCTAAACTAGATCAAAATTTCAACAACTACCAGTCAACTATTGTTTTATGACAATAACTAAAAAATGAAATGCTAAAGATTAAATTACTAATACTCTAGTTGAGATGTGCAGATAATGCAGAATATGACTAATATGGACAATAAGTCTCCATTACCCTCAAAAAGAACAATGAAAAATGTGTAAAGTACATATCTTGTATAGAAATTATAAAATAATTTATCTTAAGATAACATATAAACAGTATAGGCCTTACTTATTTTTCTCACCTTTTCCATATAACTGATATGATTTTGTAAAAATATTAATGACACTATGTGGACTTCCCTTTGCCAATTCTTCCCATGGTCCTTTGCTTTGTGTACCACCTATGTGCCCAAAAAGTGGCAAGAATTTTTCAGCTTCCTTCTGAAAATCTTTGAGGGGTTCATAAGTATTTCTTTCTCCAGAACAAAATTCCTTTTCTTTTAAAATTTCTGCTATCTTCAAAAGGGGCCGTCCATCCTCGCCTCCCTCTTCTTCAGAGAGACTCCCCTCACTGAGCAGAGGCCCTTCACTGACTGAATCTATGCTGGAACCAAGTGACACTTTGGCTTTGTCTTGAGAACAGGCTGGCACATCAGAGCTAGAAGAATCAGTCTGCCTCTTACACAACTGTGCCAAAAGCCCTTCTGGTTTGGGACCAGGGGATCTCATTCTAAAGCTTGATATGGCACTCTGAGGTCTTATTATCTCAGGAAGCTTTTTAAATTCACTAAGGTTGCCTACACCAGGGAGATCGTCATCAAAAGTTGCGTGAGATACACAGGTTCCCAGCATCTTCTGAATTCGGGCAGAGAAAACATCTTCAGCATCATCTTTCACAGGTGGACTTATGGCCTTGGTCCAAGGTCCGTCTTCTTGAGGTGCTTTCTGCACATCGTACTCAGTGCTCCAGGCTGACCCGTAGTTAATGTTGGCCCCAGCTAACTTCTTGGCTTCACTTTCAATTCTGCTGGACAAGGAAGCAGCTGTTGCTTTCAAGGCTTCGATACGATCCAGTTTACTCTTATACTGGCTGGCACTCGGCTTTAACAAGGCATCTGGATGAGCAGCTGGTGAGGTCAGATATGGTTGAGGTGTAAAAGTTAATGGCCCTGAAGCCAAATTATGATTCTTCCTAGCTGGTAAAATAGACTCAACATCCTTAGGCAACATTCCTACGTGCTCTAGACTCAAGAGGTGGGAGAGTAAACTTCCAGCTGTTCCAACCGGAGGCTGTGGTTGGGAACGGTGAACTCGTGGGCTCAGTCTGTCAGGATGCATCCATGTGGGGGGTTCTATCAAGTCCCCTCTGGAAATGAAAGTCACAATATGTTAGTTAACTAAGTCACCAATTTTTTAAGTTTTTATTTTTTCTCATTATAAGAGATACACAATTTTTTAAAAAAGGACAAAAAGGATAAAAAAAGATAAAGATCATTCATAGCTAAATAATCAAAAAGAGCCACTATTAATATTTCATTAGAATTATATCCTTCCAAACATTTTTCTATGTGTATATTGTGTTTTGGTGGTGGTGTGTGCACAAAAATGGGATTTTACTATACACACTGTTCTGCAAACTGCTTTCTTCAACTAAGATGCCATATCTTTTTAAGCTATTAATTAAAGAGAGGGCATTAAAACCTTTAAAACACCATGGACAAAATTATTTACAACATTGGCTCTATCCTTCTTTCCTTTAAGAATAATGTTAGATAAAAAAGAAATGGTTAAGACTGCTAAATATTAATGCAGACATGATATAGATTATTCTCATCAACAAATATTTACTAAACACTGAACATTTATGTTTAACATTGTGTATGCTAAACAAGGAGATGATTACAACCTACTTCTAATAAAGTTAATGAGTATCAAACAATTAAATGCAAAACTGTGAGTATCAATTTTAAATATACAATACAGGGTAGGGTGTCCATAACCCTAAAAACAGGATAAAGAAGTCCTACACAACATTATATATATTGACCTATGTTTCCAAGCTACAGACTCCCTCTATATTAAGGGATAAACAGAGAGATTAAAGGCTGGTGTCAACTATTAAGACCCTTAGAAGAATAATATAAGGTTCTGTCCTTGGTCTTGTCCATTATTTTTAGATGATGATATAAAGATATGTTTATCAAATTTGCAGATGACAGAAAGCTGGGCCCCATGGCTAACCCAACAAATGACCAAATTATAACTCAGAATTATTTGTACAGATTGAAACCTTAGACCAAACTGATATGGATTCATGTAAAGTTCTACAATGGGCTCAAATAAATCTTCTGGAGGAGGGTAACCAGGGTGATAAGGGACTTGAGAAGCATATCATGCAAACATTTGGTTGGACGTTAAGTTGTATCTGTCTTTTATGAATTTTTGCTAAGAAGAATGGAATGAAGGAAGGAAGATTAGAGCATAGATTCCATGTCACAGAATATAGAGTATTATAAACACAAGTTGTGACGTTATTACGGCCTAAACTAAGCTGGTAGTAACAGAAATACAAAGTAAGTTATAAAAGATATTGATGAGTAAAAATTTAAGACGTTTAAATTCACGTATTTAGAATGCCAATTTTACAGCAGGTGCTATGTTGATGGTAGAGAAATAGCAGGAGACAAAAATGAAAACACTTATTAATTCAGTTAAGGCTTAATCCTTACACTGTAGGATCTCAAGATCTACCAGGGATGACAGACTAATAAACAGCCAATACAAGGTCATAAGTACTAAAGCAAAGATTTATACAGTTCCACGGAGTGTAGATGTAGAGCAATTAGCTCCACTAGCCAAGGGAAGTGCCTTTTGAGCTGGATCTTCAAGGTCTTCAAAGTCAGATAGATAATTTGGAATTTTCCAGGTAGCTAACACAGAATGATAGGATATGAATGGGAAGGGAAAGAAATGCCACAATTTTAAGCATAAAGTAACATGTTTTTAAGCATAAGGTATGTTAAAACTATTAACAGGAATGGGGGTAGTGATAAAGTAGAGGCAGTAAGTTAGACATCACCGGTCAAAGAAGTTTGATGTTGGGATCTGGTGCAAGGTAGTAAGATCTACTTCATGTTTGGTTTGTTTTTAATGTTGGACAACTTGTTTAGAATTAGAAGGAAACTCACAGAAAGGTAAAAATCGAAGATATGAATCCAGCAGGGTATATCTAACATCAATAATGTGACTGAGATGAACCATAAAGGATCATCTATCTAAAAGTACTCAAATTCAAAAAAAATTTAAAGTTTATTTATGCTTAAAGTTTGAAATGTATTTACAACCTTAAACAAATCATATGAAACACTGCACTTCTGGGAGACAGTATGTATCAATAGAGTAGTTAAAAACACAAGCTTCTAGAGTCAGATAGCTTAAGTTCAAACCCATCTCTACCACTAATGTTTTGATCTTTGAGAAAGTTAATTAAATTCCAGGCCTCAATTACCTCTTCTGTAAAACAGAAATAACAACAGTGCCTAACTCAAGGAATTACAAGAATTAAATAAGATAATACACATAAAGTGCTTAGGATCAGTACCTAGAACCTAAGAAACATTCAATCGATGTTAGCTATTTTTTATCAATATTATTATTTTGGGGGGTGAGTACTAGAGGGTCATGTGTATGAACTTCAAACTGGAAACTGATTTGATTTCTATTTATGCATTCTCCAAGTTTCAAAATCTTTCTCCTTCCCAAAATGGTTATTATTACAAAGTATAATTTATAACCCTGTAATGAAAAAAATCACCTTAACTTGCATGCTCAAATAGTTTTTTTACTTTATTGCAAAGAATATATTATAGCAAAAAAATTTCCCTAAGGAAATTTAAGGAAAAATAGTCAACAATGTGAAATTCAATTAGATCCCTTCCTAGTCTTTATTCATATGTTCGCATGCACATCTAACTATAGCTCTTGAAAGATAAGATGCATAAATTGGTATGAGTTACATGAAGAAATTATGAACAGCAATGTGTACACAAATGCCTTCTAAAAATTATTCACCAAAAATACTTTAAAATGTTAATTTCATTGTGATTCATTCATCCAACAAACTTCTATTGCGTTTAGTTCAGAGAAGGCAAGAATGCTTTCCAACATATTAGAAATTGACATTTACATTAGATTAAAGGACAGATGAAATCTGAACAATAGAGTAGTAGTAAGTAGAGACATAGACCATGCTTTAGTATCCATCAGGAGATACTGAACAATTTCTTTTCTTTTTCTTTTTCTTTTATAGCCACTCAAATTTAGCAGTGAGGGGCTGTATACCAACTTTAGTGACACTGATGTTATTAATAATAAGTTCCCAGTACCATCGGACCAGCCAATATTACGCAATGTCAAATAAACCTCTCTTTGCCATCTTGTTAACACAGAAGGCCAGTGAACAAAATTCACTGAGCACAGACCACTGTACTAAACCTCATGAAAAGAAGGAACCTTAATCATCTTTCATTTTCCCCTTTTTACCTTGCAAGAGGCTGCGGCGGTTCTGAGAGAGACATGTCACTACTGGAAGACGCACTCGGGGGACGTTCCTGCACTTTGTTCTCTTTATCGGATTCTCCAGACGGCTGATACCCTGGTCTGGCCTAGGAAAAAAGGGAAATGGAATTTATCTGACTTCCATCACAGAGCTATACTCAGGTAGCACATAAGATAAACATTGAGTCGCTTCAGTTTTACAAAGATCATAAAATGCAGGGGTTTTTCCTCTCATGTAAAACCAATTCAAATTTGGTTTGCCTTGAAAACAACCGTTACGGCTAACAGCAAAACATCATCTAAAATCCAGCCAGGGCACCTAATCCTAACTGCATATTTAGAAGGAAGCATAACCTTTGTAAACCTCAGTTTTTTCTTTTTTTTTTTTTTTTTTGAGACAGAGTCTCAACTATGTTACCCGGGCTAGAGTGCCATGGCGTCAGCCTAGCTCACAGCAACCTCAAACTCCTGGGCTCAAGCAATCCTTCTGCCTCAGACTCCCAAGTAGCTGGGACTACAGGCATGTGCCACCATGCCCGGCTAATTTTTTCTATATATTTTTAGTTGTCTGATTCATTTCTTTCTATTTTTAGTAGAGACGGGGTCTCGCTCTTGCTCAGGCTGGTTTCGAACTCCTGAGCTCAAACAATCCGCCCGCCTCGGCCTCCCAGAGTGCTAGGATTACAGGCACTAAAGTGGTCTATCTGCCCCCAAACACGTCTCTAATTCAGCCTCGAGATCAGGGAGTCAATAAGGACCTTTAAGGCTCATTACACACAGCACTCTATGGAAAGGACTGTCAATGCTGTGGAAGAGAACTCCAACAGAGAGACTATCAGGAACATCTGGAAGGATTACACCATCGAAGACACCACTGTTGTCATAGAAAAAGTCATGAAAGTCATCAAGCCTGAAACAATAAATTCCTCCTGGAGAAAACTGTGTCTAGATGCTGTGCATGACTTCGCAGGATTTACCGCAGAGCCAACCAAGAAAATCATAAAAGAGATTGTGGATATGGCAAAAAAAAAAAAAAAAAAAAAAGTGGGGAATGAAGGGTTTCAAGTTACGGATCTTGGAGAAACTCAAGAGCTAACAGACACCGCACCAGAGGAATTAACAGAGGTTAACTGGATGGGAATGAGTGCCTCCAAACCAGTGGCCAGACAACGAAGAAAAAGGCGGAGAAGCAGCAAAGCCAGAAAACAAGCTGGCACTGGACAGCCCAGCAGAAGGGTTCTGACTGTTCGAGGCTGCTTTCGTTTCTTTTGCAGCATGGACCTCGCCATGACACAGGCACTGAAACCGAAGCCAATGGTGGAAGAAGGGCCGATACCATATAGAAACTTCCTAGAGACATGAAAGAGTCAGACGGAAATTCCAACATATTCCCACAAAGTTACTCCGAACATGCCTGCCTCTCCTGCCTTCCCTCCCACCTCCTCCACCTCTGAGACGGCAGGACCAACCCTTCCTTTTCCTCCTCCTCCTCAGCCTACTGGATGTGGAGATAGGAATGAAGATCTTCATAGGGGTCCATGTCCACTTAAGCGAATAATCAATATATTTTCTCTTCTTTATGATTTTCTCAAGAACATTTTCTTTTCTCTAGCTTACTTTATTGCAAGAATACAGCATATGATACATATAACATACAGAATATGTGTTAATAAGCTGTATATGTTGTGTTATCAGTAAGGCTTCCGGTCTTAATAGCCATGCTTCTGGCTATCAGCAGTTAAGTTTTGGGGAAGTTAAAAGTTACGCGTGGATTTTCTACTGCACAGGGGATCAGTGCCCCTAACCCCCACGTTGCTCAAAGGTCAATTGTATGCCATTAATATAGTCTAATTTTATTTACTCAGTACTAGACAGGAATAAAACTAATAGCAATGACAAGAGGAAAAAAGATCAGTAACATCACTGTAGGAAACTTTTTTTTAGACACAGGGTCTTGACCTATCTCCCAGGCTAGAGTGTAGTGGCACGATCACAGCTTACTACAGCTTTGAACTCCTGAGCTCAAGGGATCCTCCCTGAGCTAGGACTATAGGGGGATGGCTGGCTATTTTTAATTCTTTTGTAGAGACAGAGGTCTTGCTATATTGCCCAGGCTGGTCTCAAGCTCTTGGCCTCAAGCGATCCTCCCACCTTAGGCACAAGCCACGGCGCCTGGCAAAAACTCTTAATTCAGCTCTTATTTTCCATCATATTTATCACATTACTATTCATATACAATAAAGTTCATGACACGCCATGATTATTATAAACGTCATCTGAGCATATATCTAAATATTAGGAATGATGGACTATTTTTAAATAGTATAGCAAACAGGCTTTTCCTAACCATAAATTATTCCCCTCTCCCCTTTGTCACTACTATTACCTGTGTTTCCTGGGTAGCATGTTGATGAGACGGCTCTTCAAGCAAGGTCTTTTCAAGCAGCAACTTGGAGTAAGTTTCCTGAAGTCGTCTAGTTCCTGATGGTTCAGAAGGAGGCATATTTTTTACTTTAGTAAAAGCTTCTTTCTGTTTCCGGTAGAGCTCTTGTAACCGTTTGTTCTTCTGTTCAGTAGCCTCCTTTTGAGCCTTCTTCTCTTCATTTTGCTTCCTCTTCCTTTCCTCCTGCTGCCTAACAATGTACTGTCGCACCTCATCTGTGTCATAGTGGCGCTTTTTGGAAATAACAGGGGGATCTTCATTTGCTGTTATTTTGTCAGGTTTTCTTTTCACCGGGCTATGACTCCTAGGAGCTTGTACTGGTGCTGATGACTTTTGATTCTGTAACTCTCCAGTCTCTTGCCTTGCAGCCTGAGCAGCAGAATCCAGCTGTAGGTCATCAAGAATGCCACGAATTTCAACAGGCAAGAAGTCCTTATTTAAGGCAGTATTTTCCTCCTGTTTATTATCTGGAGGAGATGGAGCTAATTTTTTTATATTATTTTCAGACGGAGCTCTACTTTTCGAACGTTCTGAGCTTCGTGGAAGATGTCTATGTAAAACATCCAACCTGGTATCAGATTCTGCTCTTCCGATATGACCCCCTGCAAAGTATGAACTGTTAGTGATATATTAAAATCCTATATTCACTCCTAAGATTTATTGCACTATGAAGAGAATTTCACTGTATCTTAAAAACTCAAATTCAAATACCCTAGTCTTATCTTCTAAAGAACACTATTAAAAGGAAAGAAAAATCCCTTTTTTATTTTTTGGTAGAGAAAGGGTCTTACTATGTTGCTCAGGCTGGTCTCAAACTCCTGGCTTCGAGCAATCCTCCCGCCTGAGCCTCCCAGAGTGCAGGGATTACAGGTGTGAGCCACCACACCTGGCCAAAACCCTCCCTTTTTAGAAGTAAAAGAAGTAGTATTAAAAGAATTTCCATCTTCTGAAAAACTATACTTCCTTGAGTTTTTTTTTAATTTATCTTTTAGTATTTCTGAAAAAAGGGCAGATCTTATGGTTGATGTGAATATTTAACATTACTATTCCTCTCTCATGTACATATTTAATGTTACAACTTGTCTCCTTCCACAACTTCTCAAAAAAACTGTTAAAAGGCCAGGCACGATGGCTCACACCTGTATGTAATCCCAGCAGGTTGGGAGGCTGAGGCAGGAGGATCACTTGAGACCAGGAGTTCAAAAACAACCTGAGCAAGACCCTGTCTCTACAAAAAATAGAAAAATTAGCCAGGTATGGTGGTGCTCATCTGTAGTCCCAGCTATTCCGCAGGCTGAGGCAGGAGGATTGCTTGAGCCCAGGAATTTGAAGTTGTAGTGAGCTATGATGACACTACTGCACTCTAGCCTGGGGCGACAGAGCAAGACCTTGTCTCCAGGAAAAAAAAAACTGTTAAAAAAAAAATCAACAATAGAAAGCATCCTATTAGTAATTAGAATCAAGGAAATTAAAAATACATTAAGAATCTTAAAAATAATTTTTAAAAGCTTTGCAAAGATCAGACGGAACGTGCCAAATAACAAAGGCACTGAAGATATTAATTTTTCTGAAAATTCTACAACACTGACCCATTTGACAATTACATGAAATGGCAGCTAAGCAAGGTGGCTCACACTGTGCCCGGTGCTTTGGGAGACCGAGGCGAGAGGATCACCTGAAGCCAGGAGTTTGAGGCCAGCCTGGGCAACATAGCAGGATTCTGTCTCTAAAAAAAAATTTCTTTTTAAATTAGCCAGGGGTAATAGCGCTGGCCTGTAGTCCTAGCTACTTGGGAGGCTGAAGCAAGACAATTACTTGAGCCCAGGAGTTCGAAAATGCAGGGAGCTATGATCGCACCACTGCGCTCCAGCCTGGGTGACAGAGCAAAACCCTGTCTCTATTAAACGAAAAAAAAAGAAAGAAAGAAAGAAATAGCACTGTATTTAGATGAGCTTATCAGAAAATTTCTGAAAGTTTAATTTACATGTCCTGTGGGAAAAGGAAAGACTACAACTGGCCTCTCATATGATCACATTCACACTTCAAAAACATCTGTAAAACCAACTGTCAAATATTTTTAAAATTTTTAGTATTTGCCCTATTTTCAGAGAAAAGAGACAAAGTTTAGCATGAGACACATGAGGAACATAATGTTTCCTTCTACTAAAACGCCTCTTCTGCGAGGCCAGGGATTTTGGTCTATTTTGCTTCCTCTGGAGCCCTAGAGATCAGAGGAGTGACTGCTATGTAGTGGGCACTCAGTGAATATTTGTGGAATAAATGCTAAACCCCTACAACTATCCAGTGAATGATGGAAAAAAGCAAATACATAGAAAAACAATCATTTTATCATCTAAATATTTGTTGATGTGGCTTAATTTTAGACTGAGAATACATGTAAGCTTATTTACAAGCTAGATGAAAGTGAAGAATACAGAAAGTATTGTGTATATAGATTGACTTCTATATACCAAGTTATAGCTGCAATTACATTTCCTACTGAATCCATTCTAGAAGTTCAAATTAATTGGGACACATTTTGCTGCTGAAGGGGAAAGCTGGCCTGTGGGCATTTATATTTCATGTCCCAAAATTAGCGTTCATAAAAAAAGTCACTATTTCTTTCAAATAGCATTCAAGATACTTAGATAAGTGAAAAGCAATGGACTTGAAGGTCAAGCTAACAAGTTCTGGATCCTAAATCAAATTTTGCCACCCACTGACTACACACCCTTGAGAAAAATCAATTCTCTGTCAGAGCCTCTTTCTTAATTTATCAAATAAGAAAAATTCAACCTTGTGAATATTTATCCATGTTTGTTTGTGTATGTTGAGATGAGACAAACCATACTTAATTCTAAGGTCCTAAAAGTCTAATACGATTTGATTAAAATAATACTTTCATATCCACAATGACAAATAAATACAATTAATATAACAGGATTCTCAATAAAGATGAATATAACACCCACTGCAGAGATTATCCACAGACAAGCCCAAGAGAATGTTTCATTTTTGAGCTACATTCACAATTATAAAGCAAAGTCCTAACACATTCTGAAGAGTATTTTCACCTTCTCTAAATACTCACACAAGCAACTTTTGTTTTCTCAACAGTTTTAATCACAGCCACTCACCAGATTTAGCAGTTCTTTCTCTTCCACCCCTGTCACCTGACGTTGTTCTTTGCTCTTTTTGCTCCACTCTGGATGCAGGACCCAGAATCTTCTTTACTAACTTCTGTCCATCTCGCCAAGAAGATGTACTTATCAGACGACTACTACCTAAAATATATATATTCCACTGGATTTAAAACTTAAATTTTACCTCTAAGAAGTATTATCTACTCAATCATACAGATTTTGTAATTAATCTTACGCTTATCTTCTGCCAAGGTCAAAGGCTTACAATATAATTGTATTTTTGACCCTAAGCTCCCCAAAATGGTTAACTGTGTGTATCTTCATTTACCTCTGAATGAGTGTAAAATAATGATTCCTGAAACCTCAAGAACCCAATTCGACAGAACAAAAATATGTCTTAACATATAGCAAGTGTTTGGTTTGCTGTGTACTAACAGTACACAGCACATGAAAAAACATATGTTTCCTAAACAAACGAATGACTTAATCTAAGCATAGGAAAAAAATTTTAAAGAAACAGTTAACAGTGATTACCTTGGAAGGGGATGGTGTTATGGGGACTTTCACAATATATTTTACAGATATATGCCCAAAGTGCACACTACTTTTCTATGCATAAAATAACATTTAAAAAGTAAATATCATCAACATTTTAAATTTCTCTCATTATAAAAGTTCATAAAAATACACGTGTTTCAATAAAAAAGTTGTTTACCAGGAGAAAAAGAAATTTTCACCTACTAGTTTTGAACTGTAAGAAAATTAAAATTATATCACTTCAAAATAGACAGTAACTTCAAAACACAAATGATATGAAAGACTATTTACAAAATAGAAAGTATAAAAAACATGAAATATGTAAAAGTATCTAAATGTAAAGCAATACAACAAATAGAATGACAATAAAAATAATGAAATAGAATTTTAAGCCTAACATAATTAGAAAAAAATATTTTTACTCCGATAGGCAATGCTAGTAAAATTACAACAAAATCATCCTACTTTAACATTATTTGTTGAAATATAAGCGGGTAGAGTTTCTTTTTATAAAACAAAACATAGTACTACCTGTCGTGGATCCCAACAGTACTCATTCCCCTTGATCAAATAATCCAACAAACAGAAATTTATGTGATAGAAATAATCCAAAAGAAAGCAAAAATATATGAAAATGTTGACTGTTGACTGTATCACTTCTTACAATATCAGAAGTAACAAATACTGAAGAATGCTGAATAGTTAGTTTCTACTAGTATATCGTGTAGCCATTACAAATGACAGTTTTCACGAGAAACAACAGAAATTTCTTGTGAAAAGATGCTGAGAAAACAACAAATTTTACATATACAAAAAAATGTGTACACAATAATTACCATCACATACTATTATGATTTTAAAAACTAATGTAAAGAAATACACAAAGTAATACTAGTACTTTAAGGCAGGGTAATGGTTTTCTTCTATTTTTCTGGCCCTTTGAGATGATATTTTATTGTATTTATAATAAAAGACATTACACTTAGAGTTTGTTTAAAAAGGGCTTAAATTTAAAAGTTTACATGGAAATATAGTTTTAATGAAAATAATAAAAAGGTGAATCATAAATGTGTGCTATTTACTGTATAAAAAATGTTTCTGCACCTTGTCACTAACCTTATACAGTCTAAAATATTTAAAGGGTTTTAAGTCTATTGCTTAATCTATTTGTAAGAAACTTTATGTTCATAAGCAAAAGGAGAGAGCATGTTTCTCTGCAATTTTGGCTTAATTTTCTGAATCAAAAACAAGCAACCATTAATACACTGGGTAGTTATTTATGCCTGTTGGCTTCTGAATATGCTGCGTGGTCATTTCTAAATTCTGGCTTTCTGGAAGAATTTTATGTACTCATTGATAGAAAAAGAAGGCTTCCACTAGATAAATTATTACAGAGCTTTAGCACATTTAGTAACTCTTTGTCTATGTCTTTGCCACAGTGCACGTATGGGAATTAGCCCACCACAAAACTGGATAAACACAATCCAAGATCAGTGTTCCTAAGTTTTAGTGGTCCCTGTGCTTCATTTCAAACTGACAACAGTATTAGGTAATACCGTATGAAAAATACTTTTTTTAAATACGAGAATTAGTTAACACTCAGATAACTCATTTCTTATAAAATTTTTTTATTTGTATATAGCCAGTGTCACTCTATCATGACATCCAAAGTTAACAATGGATATCACAAAGCATGTTATTTGCCATTCTGTTGATTAGTGTATGGCAAAAAAACAGATGCCTGATCAAAAACCAGCGCCCATCAGTCTTGCTCCATATTCCCGTCAGCCCTTGTGATCTCTTACGACAGTACCCATCACGCCTGTGGCAATTACGTATCTCCTGCTTTCCTGGAAATACTGTAAGTTCCAAAAAGGTAGGAGCTATGTGCCTCTCGCTCACCACTGTGTTGCCTAAGCTTAGTACACAGCACAGTGCCTCATATACAGCCAAGTGCTCAAAAATATTTGCTTAATGAAGCAATGTATGAATTCAGAATGTCTCCAAAACGAAAGTGACAAGTTCCCAACTTTTTCCACTCTTGGCCCAAATTACTCACTAACAGGAACATGACATTCTAAATAGCCACCTTCAGTACAGCCAGGAATAATAATTACTATTGTTAATGGAGTCACAGCTAACATTTGAGTGTTCGTCATGTGCCAGGTACTAAGGGGAATGCTTCCAGGTATTAACTCTTTTAGTTCTCACAGTAACCCTAGGAGATAAGTGCTACTGCTTTCCCATTTTACATGTGGGGAGACAAAGGCACACTAAAATTAACTCATTTACCAAAAGAACAAAACTAGTTATAAATCTGGGCATTCTGGATCAGTGCTAAAGTGTTAATTAATCACTATGGAACTAGAGAATTCTCTTTTTTCCAACCTTCATCTACTCAGAGTCCCACCTAACCACTACTGGCATGGACTACTGTAGTTCTAATGTGCAACATTAATTCTCTTATGAGAACAATGAAGGGACTTAGTGACAGTCATAAACAATCCCCTTGTATTTAAAAGTTCATCATATAAAAATCATTACTTTTAATCTTGTTAACTTCCATGAAAAGTAATGACAGAGAAAAATTTGGGGAGTAATAGATGTGTTCAGTACCTTGAGGAACATACGGTGAACAAATGGTTTCACAGATGTACACAATTATGAAAATGTACCAAGCTATACATTCTAAATAGTCCAGTTTTATTCTGTGTCAACTGTACTTTGATAACGCGCACACACACACACACACACACACACACACACACAAAATAATGACACATAAAATGTACTGAATTTTTATAAGTGCCAAACAATGAGAGCCTTTGGTAACATAGTAAATTCACGTAGATTCCATTTTAGTAACACGTAACTTTAGGACAGACATGGCACTGAGAAAACTAACCTGTTTTGCATTCTGGACTTGATAACTGTGTTACTTTTTGGACTTTTCGTACTGGCTTGACCACTTTCTTCTCTTTACTTTTTTCAGCAGGTTTCTCTTTTATGGAGATATCATCTGAAAAGCAGAAATATTTATAGCAGATCATATGATGTTTCCCACTACCTATTCGTTCTCTCTGCAGCAAGAAGAATCAATGTAAAGTATATGATTCAAGTACAGAGAAAGAAACCTTCACTGAGACATTGCTATGACCCACATGCTACCAATGTCAACTCCTTCTACAGAAAAATCTAAAGATTACCAGCATTCCACAGTTAGGTTCCAATTCTTTGTTATTTTTTTTCAGGAAACTTTTGAGAAATTTACCTCATTTTCACAAACGGGAAGAAGTGCATTAGTAACGTTTTCCAAGCCAGGATCACTGCATTTATAGAATCTCAGAGATGAGTACTTTCACAAATTCCTATTTCATTCAAAAATTTCTACATAAAAACTTTTAAAAATATAATAATCTTAAATTAAGCCTTTTTATGATTATGCTAGTGAAATATGTCAAGGTATTTTACATATACAATACTACTCACTAAATTTTAAAAATTCCAACCTAGGGGAATATACTAAATATACACGTAAGTTCAAAAAATTAACCTCAATTACAGATCTGAATAAATGTACTTTAACAAACACGTAGAGTTCTGTATTCTGGGCAGAGTGGAAATGAGTGTGAGCGAAAGGCCCTGAGGCAGGAGCATCCCTAGTATCTATAAAACAGCAAGCAGGTCAGTGCAGGTGGTGTGAACAAAAGGAAAAGTAATAGGAACTAGGGTCAGGGACATAGCTGAGGGCCGTATCATGTAGGGCCACACAGGCCGCTGTAAAAACTTCAGGTTTTACTCAAGAGTGAAACGAGAAGTTTTGGAAAGATTCTGAATTTTAGCAACCGTACTCCGGCAGCTGTGATGACAATGAGCTCATTAGAAGGGCAGATACAGGGAGACCAATTAGGAGACTACTGGAGCAAACCAGGCAAGAGATTGATGGTGGCTTTGATCTAAGTGGCAGGGACAGAGGTGGTGGAAAGTGATTATATTTTAGATATATTTCAGACAATATTAGATATAAGGTATGAGACAAATGGGGGAGGTGGCCAAGAATGACTTAAGATCTGGGGCCTGAACAATCAGAAGGACAGAATTAACTGACATGGATAGACTGCTAGAATAACAGGTTTAAGACGGACATCATCACCCTGTTTAGTTAGTTAGCTTCATTTTGGATATATTAAGCTTCAGATATGTAGCACAGATTCAAGGGAAGACATGGAGTTCGCAGTTGGATATAAGTGTTTGAGTTCAGAGGGGAAGTCTGGGCTAGAGATATAAATTTGGGAATCAACAGAGAATATACAAAGCCATGAGACTGGATAATTCGCCTGGTGTGTGTAGATAAATTTAAAAAAAGAAAGAAAAAAGGATTGAGTGGAGGGAAGGGGAGCAGAGGAGGAGAGAATGAAAGGGAAGAAAGGGAAGGGGGAAGGTGGGAAGAAAGAAAGAAACAGAGGGAGGGAGGGAGGAAGGCGGGAGGGAAGGAAGGAGGGAGGGAAGGAAGGAAGGAAGGAGGGAGG
>RJWJ010001584.1:0-125490 GCA_004363605.1 Indri indri | reverse complement strand
AGATTCCTGGCAAGCACAGCTAAGATAGACTTTCGTTTCATAGGAAGAGAGAATCCTCAGCTCTCAAGTACTTACACATTGAAAGGCTTACATTCGCTCAGAGAAAGCAGCTAGACATTTGGCGCTTGATAGGTTTGCTTTACTCTGAGAATCCAAGCTGTATGTATGGTTTCTTGTCCAACACACCTGAGACAGGAGAATTCATTTTGTAGGATAATGGTAACATTTAGTCATAAAGAAGTTACCTATGGAAATGCTCACATTCACTCAGAGAATGCAGCTAGACGTTTGGCCATTGTAGGTGGGCTTAATGTTGCGAACCAAAGCACTGTGTAGAGTTTCCTGTCAAACACACCAAAGAAAGATATTTTCATAGGAAGAAAGAACCTTTTAACTGGAAAGGAGTTGCACATGGAAACACTTACATTAGCTCAGAGAAAGCTGCTGCACATTGGGTGCTTTGTATGTCTGCTTAACTGTGAGAACTGAAGCAGTGTGTAGAGTTTCTTGTCAAACACACTTCAGAGAGACGAATTAACTTTGAAGGGAGAGGGTGACTTTTAGACAGAAAGGAGTTACAGATGAAAACATTTATGTTCACTTAGAGAAAGCAGCTGGACCTCGGATGATTTACATGTTTCCTTTACACTGAGACCCGATGCAGTGTGTAGAGTTACCTGTCAAACACACCTAAGAAAGAAGTCCTTTCATAGCAATAGGGTAACTGCTGACCTGAAGGAGTTACATATGAAAATGCTTACATTCACTCAGAGAAAGCAGCTAGACATTGGGTACTTTAAGTGTATGCTTAATTCTGAGAACTGAAGCAGAGCATAGAATTTCCTGTGAAACACACATAAGAGAGAAGATTTCCTTTCATAGGGAGAGGATAATGCTTAGCCTGAAGGGGTCAGCTATGGAAAACCTTACATTCACTCAGAGAAAGCTGCTAGACAATCGGCGCTTCATGTCAGGTTAGCTCTGAGAATCGAAGCAGTGTGTAGAGGTTCCTGTGAAACACACTTAAGAGAGAAGTCATTTTGAAGGAAGAGGATAACTTTTAGATGGAAAGGAGTTGCATAAGGAAATGCTAACCGACACTCACAGAAAGCAGCTGGAGATTGGTGCTTTATATGTTTGGTTAACTCTAACAACCGAACCAGTGTGTAGATTTTCCTGTCCCACACACCTAAGAAAAAGAAGTCATTTTGTAGGAATAAGGCAACATTCCGCTGGAAAGGATTTACATATGGAAACGCTTACATTCACTGAAAGACAGCAACTAGACACTCGGTGCTTTATATTTTTCCTTAACTGTGACAACCGAAGCAGTCTCTAGAGTGTCCTGTCAGCACACATAAAAGAGTACAACCAATTTTGTAGCAACCTTTGGACGAAAAGTTGTTGTATTTGGAAACGCTTACATTCACTCGGAGAAAGCAGGTAGGCATTGGGTGCTTTATATGCTGACTTACCAAGACCCGAAGCAGGGTGTATGTAGACTTTCCTGTGCAACACACCTAAGAAAGAAGAAGTCACTTGCTAGGAAGAGGGTAACATTTAACCAGCAAGGAGAACCATGTGGAAACGCTTTCATTCACTCAGAAAAAGCAGCTGGACATAGGGTCCTTCTTAGTTTTGCTTAACTCTGAGAACCGAAAAGTGTGCAGAGTTTCCTGTCAAACACGCCTAAGAAACAGGAAGTCGTTTCGTGGGAAGCGGCTTACATTTAGCTGGCAAGGATTTGCATATGGAAAAGCTGACGTTCACTCCGAGAAAGCAGCTAGACTTTGGGTGCTCTTTAGGTTTCCTAAACTCTGAGAAGTGTAGCAATGTGTAGAGTTTCCTGCCAAATAAACCTAAAAAAGAAGTCATATGGCAGGAAGTGAATAACATCTTTGCCAGAAAGGAATTGCATATGGAAACCCTTACATACATTCAGAGATTGCCGCTAGACATTGTGTGCTTTTTATGTTTCCTTATATCTGAAGAAAGAAAGCAGTGTGTAGAGTTCCTTTCAAGTCACCTAAGAAAGATGTCATTTCGTAAGAAGAGAGTAACTTTTAAATGGAAATGAGTTGCATGCGGAAAGACTTACATTAACTCAGAGAATGAGCTCCACATTGGTTGCTTTATATGTTTGGTTAACTGTTAGAGCTGAAGCAGTGTGTAGAGTTTCCTGACAAACACACCTAAGAAATAGGAAGTCATTGCGTTGGAAGAGGGTAACGTTTAGTCCGAATTGAGTTACATATACAAACCCACACATTCTTTTAGGAATGCTTCCAGACATTGGGCACTTTATAGGTTTGCATAACATTAAGAAACAAAGTAGTGTCTACAGTTTCTAGTCAAACACACATAAGAAAGGAGAAGTGATTTCATTGCAAGTATGTGACTTTGATGCCCAGTGGAGTTACATATACGAATGCACACATTCTGTCAGAGAAAGCTTTTACGCATTGGGCAATTTCTAGGTTGACAATACTTTCAGAAACTCGGCAGAGTGCAGTGTCTAGTCAAACACATGTAGGAAACGAGAAGGTATTTATTAGGAAGAGGGTAAACTTTATGCAGAATGGAGTTACATATGCAAATGTACAGATTCTCTCAGAGAAAGCTGCTAGATATTGAGCTCTTTACAGGTTTGCAAACTTTGAGAAACAAAGCAATGAGTAGAGTTTCTAGTCAAACACACCTGCAAATGAGATGTCCTTTCATTGGAAGTATGTAACCTTTAGGCCTAATGGAGTTACATATACTAATGCATGCATTCTCTCAGGGAAAGCTGGTAGACTTAGGCAACTTATACTTTTGCACAACTGTGAGAAACAAAGCAGAGCATAGACTTTCTAGTAAAACACAAGTAAGAAAGGATAAGGCATTGAGTTGGAAGAGGGCAACCTTTTGGCCAAATGGAGTTACATATACAAACACACAGTTTCTCATGGAAAGCTGCTAGACATTGGGCAGTATATAGGTTGGCACAACTTTGAGAAAAAAAGCAGAGAGTAGAGTTTGCAGTCAAACACATCTAAAAATGAGAGGTCATTTCGTTGGAAAAATGTAACTCTTAGGCTGAATGGAATTTCATATATAAATGCACACATTCTCTCAGAGAAAACAGCTAGACATGGGGCACTTCATAGCTTTGCATAACTTTGAGAAACAAAGCAGAGTGTAGAGTTTCTAGTAAAACACACCTAAGAAAGGAGAAGCCATTTGATTGGAAGTATGTAACATATAGGCCCAATGGAATTTTATGTGGAAATGCATACATTCATTGAGAGAAAGCTGCCAGACATTGGTCAACTTATACTTTTGCACAACTTTGAGAAACAAGGCAGAGTGTAGAGTTTCTAGTCAAACACACTTAAGAAAGGAGAAGTCATTTGTTTCAAAGAGGGTAATCTTTAGGCCAAATGGAGTTACATATACAAACGGATTCATTCTCTCAGAGAAAGGTGCTACATATTGGACAGTTTATAGGTTGGCACAACTTTGAGAAACAAACCAGAGTGAAGAGTTTCTAGTCAAACACAACTAAAAAGGAGAAGTCATTTCGTTGGAAGAGGATAACATTTAGGACGAATGGAGTTACATATATAAACGCACACATTCTCTCACAGAAAGGTGCTGGACATTGAGCAAATTATACTTTTCCAAAACTTTGAAAAACAAAGCGAAGTATAGAGTTTCTAGTCAAACATACCTAAGAAAGGAGAAGTCATTTCATTTGAAGCATGTGACTTTTAGGCCCAATGGTGTTACATGTAGAAACACATACATTCTCACAGAGACAGCTGCAAGATATTGGGAAATTTATAGGTTTGCATAACTGAGAAAAAAAGCAGTGTGTAGATTTTCTAGTCAAACACACCAAAGAAGGGAGAAGTAATTTCATTGGAAGTATGTACCTTTTAGGCACAATGGAGTTACATATACAAATGCATTCATTCTCTGAGAGAAAGGTGCTAGACATTGGGCATTTTACATGTTGGTACAACTTGGAGAAACAAAGCAGAGTGTAAAGTTTTTAGTCAAAGATATCTAAAAAGAAGAAGTGATTTTGATGGTACAGTGTGACCTTTAGGCCAAATGGAATTACATATACAAACACACACATTCTGTCAAAGTAAGCTGCTAGACAGTGGGCACTTTGTAAGTTTGTATAACTTTGAGAAACAAAGCAGAGTGTGTAGTTTCTAGTCAAACACACATAAGGAAGGAGAAGTCATTTGATTGGAAGTATGTAACTTTTAGGCCGAATAGAGTTACATATACAAACCCATACATTCTCTCAGAGAAAGCTGCTAGAATTTGGGCAACTTACACTTTTGCACAACTTTGAGAAAGAAAGTGGAGTATGGCGTTTCTAGTCAAACACACCTAAGAAAGGAGAAGTCAATTCGCTGGAAGAGGGTAACCTTTAGGCCGAATGGAGTTTCATAAACAAATGCACACATTCTCTCAGAGAAAGTTGCTAGACTTTGGGCAACTTATACCTTTGCACAATATTGAGAAAAAAAAGCAGAGTGTACAGTTTCTAGTCAAACACAGCTAAGAAAGGAGAAGTCATTTCATTGGAATTATATGACATTTAGGCACAATGGACAAACACACAAATGCATATATTCTCTCAGAGAAAGTTGCTAGACATTGGGCAATTTATAGGTTGACACAAAGTCTAGAAACAAAGCAGACTGTAGAGTTTGCAGTCAAACACATCTAAGAAAGGAGAAGTCATTTCGTTGGAAGAGGGTAAACTTTAGGCCGTATGGAGTTACATATACAAAAGCACACATTCTGTCAAAGGAAGCTACTAGACATTGGCCACTTTACTGGTTTCCATAAGTTCAAGAAACAAAGAAAAGTGTAGAGTTTCTAGTCAAACACACCTAAGAAAGGAGAAGTCATTTCATTTGAAGTATGTAAATTTTAGGCCCCGTGGAGTTATATATACAAACGCATTCATTCTCTCAGAGAAAGGTGCTAGACATTAGGCAGTTTATAGGTTGGTACAACTTTGAGAAACAAAACAGAGAGTAGAGTCTGTAGTCAAACATATCAAAAAGGAGAAGTCATTTCGTTGGAACAGGGTAAACTTCAGGCCGAATGGAGTTATATATACAAATGCACACATTCTATCAGAGAACGGTTCTCGACATTGAGCAACTTATACTTTTGCAAAACTTTGAGAAACAAAGTGGAGTATAGAGTTTATACTCAAACACACCTAAGAAAGGAGAAGTCATTTCATTGGAAGTATGAGACATTTAGGCCCAACAGAATTACATATACAACAGCATGCATTCTCTCAGAGAAAGCTGCTAGACACTGTGCAATTTATAAGTTGGCACAACTTTGAGAAACAAAGCACAGAGTAGTAGAGTTTGTAGTCAAAAACATCTAAGAAAGGAAAAGTCATTTCGTAGGAAGAGGGTAACCTTTATGTCAAATGGAGTTACGTATGCAAATGCACACAATCTCTCAGAGAAAGGTGTTAGACATTGGGCTCTTGATAGGTTTGCATAACTTTGAGAAACAAAGCACTGTGTAGGGTTTCTAGTCAAACACACCTACAATGAGAAGTCATTTCAGTGGAAGTGTGTAACTTTTAGGCCCAATGGAGTTACATATACAAACACATACATTCTCTCAGAGAAAGCTGCTAGACATTGGGCACTTCATAGATTTGCACTACTTTGAGAACGAAAGCAGTGTGTAGAGTTTCCAGTCAAACACTCCTAAGAAATGAGATGTCATTTCGTTGGAAGATGGTAACATTTATGCCGAATGGAGTTGCATATACAAACACGCACATGCAATCAGAGAAAGCTGCTAGACATTGGGCACTTTATAGGTTTGCACTACTTTGAGAATGAAAGCAGTGTGTAGAGTTTCTAGTCAAACACACCTAAGAAATGAGAAGTCATTTCTTTGGAAGAGGGCAACATTTATGCCAAATGGAGTTGCATATACAAACACGCACATGCAATCAGAGAAAGCTGCTAGACATTGGGCACTTTATAGGTTTGCATAACTTTGAGAAAAAAAAGCTGTCGCTCCATGAATTAATATTAAACATGTTTGGGGACAGGATTTGTCTTAGGAGTTTTGCAGAGCTTTGCCCTGAAGGAATATGTGAACGTGTCGGTTTGCATTTCAAATGCTGTTACACTCGGAAGGGCGTCTCTGAAAGACAGTAGCGGCTGTATCCCACAAGGCGCTGCGTTTCTCAGACCTATGGGTTTGGATTTGCTTTGTAAAGCACAAGTGAATCTGTTAAAAACTACGGGCTGAGAGCTGACAATGGAGTGCCCTCAGGAACAGACAGCTTCCCGAATGGCTAAAGAAAAGCTCTTGTTTAAACCACTCTAGACTACCTGTCTCCATTCACAATAACCTAATAAACATGGAGCCAATATATCTCTGTTTACCCCCTCTGTTAAATGATAAACTTACCTTAGAATTTAGAAGTTAACCTTTGAAAGACTTTGTAACTGTTTGCTCATGTAGATAGAATTTGTTAAAGAATCTGCAGAAGCCTTCCGTAGAAGCCTCTTGAAAATCTGTTAACCTGACAGGAACTACCTGCTGTTATGTAAACCTGTTGCCCCTGGCAATTATTTACTATTTCCTATAAGTTACCATGTAAGACTTCATTCGCAGCTTTTTTTGGAGACTGACGGAGAGGTCTGAAGCCCCCTGAGCTACCCGCTTTGCCTATAATCTTTATAAACTTATAAAACTATATCTTTGTCTCAGTGTATTCTTTTATTTCTTCCATTTTCCATTTTTCTCTATTATTTTCTTATCCCTTGCAACTCTACCAAAGGGACCCAGCTTTTTGCGGGGAGCACTGGTCATGTTCCCTGCAAAAAGCAGTGTGTAAAATTCCTAGTCAAGCACACATAAGGAAAGAGAAGTCATTCCATTGGAATTATGTAACCTTTAGACCCAATGGAGTTACACAGACAAGTGCATACATTCTCTCAGAGAAAGCTGCTAGACATTGGGCAACTTATACGTCTGCACAATATTGAGAAAAAAAGCAGAGTGTACAGTTTCTAGTAAAATGTATCTAAGAATGGAGAAGTCATTTCTTTGGAAGAGGGTAAACTTAGGCCAAATGGAGTTACATATACAAAAGCACACATGCTGTCAGAGAAAGCTGCTAGACATTAGGCACTTTATAGGTTGGTACTACTTTGAGAAACAAAGCAGTGTGTTGAGTTTCTAGTAAAGCACACCTAAGAAAGGAGAAGTCGTTTTGTTGGAAGAGCGTAACCTTTAGGCCGAGTGGAGTTACATATACAAAGGCACACCTTCTCGGAGAGAAAACTGCTAGACATTGGGCAATTTATAGGTTTACTACTTTGAGAAAGAAAGCAGCGTGTAGAGTTTCTAGTCAAACACACCTAAGAAAGGAGAAGTCATTTGTTTGGAAGAGGGTAACTTTTAGGCTGAATGGAGGTTACATATACAAACGGATTCATTCTCTCAGAGAAAGGTGCTAGACATTGGGCAGTTTATAGGTTGGCACAACTTTGAGAAACAAAGCATAGTGTAGAGTTTCTAGTCAAACACATCTAAAAGGGAGAAGTCATTTCGTTGGAAGAGGGTAACATTTAGGCCGAATTGAGTTACATATACAAACACACACATTCTCTCACAGAAAAGTGCTGGACATTGAGCAGCTTATACTTTTCCAAAACTTTGAGAAACAAAGCGAAGTATAGAGTTTCTAGTCAAACACACCTAAGAAAAGAGAAGTCATTTCATTGCAAGTATGTGACTGTTAGGCCCAATGGAGTTACATATACAAACCAATTCATTCTCTGAGAGAAAGGTGCTAGACATTGTGAATTTTATAGGATGGCACAACTTAGAGAAAGAAAGCAGAATATAGAGTCTGTAGTCAAACATATCTAAAAAGGAGAAGTCATTTCGATGGAACAGGGTGACCTTTAGGATGAATGGAATTACATATACAAATGCACACATTCTGTCAGAGAAAGCTGCTAGACATTGGGCACTTTATAAGTTTGCATAACTTTGAGAAACAAAGCAGAGTGTAGAGTTTCTAGTCAAACACACCTAAGAAAGGACAAGTCATTTATTTGGAATATGTAACTTTTAGGTCCAATGGAGTTACATATACAAACACAAATATTCTCTCAGAGAGTGCTGGTAGACACAGGGCAATTCACAGGAATGCACAACTATCAGAAACAAAGCAGTGTGTATAGTTTGTAGTCAAACACACCTAAGAAAGAAGTAGTCTTTTCACTTTAAGTATGTAACTTTTGGGCCAAATGGAGTTACATACACAAACACATATATTCTCTCATAGAATGCTGCTAGACTTTGGGCAATTCACGGGATTGCACAACTTTGAGAACCAAAGCACTGTGTATAGTTTGTAGTCAAACACACGTAAGAAAGGACAAGCCATTAATTTGAAGTATATAACTTTTAGGTACGATGGAGTCACATATAGAAATGCATAGATTCTCTCAGAGAAAGCTGCTACACATTGGGCAATTCACAGGATTGCACAACTTTTAGAAAGAAAGCAGTGTGTATAGATTGTACTCAAACACACCTAAGAGAGCAGAATTCTTTTCATTATTAGTATGTAACTTTTAAGTCGAATGGAGTTCCATATACAAATGCATACATTCTCTCAGAAAGCTGCTAGACATTATGCAATTCACAGGTTTGCACAACTTTGAGAAAGAAATCGGTGTGTATAGTTTGCAGTCAAACACACCTAAGAAAGGAGAAGTCTTTTCATTTTACCTATGTAACATTTAAGCCAAATGGAGATACATACACAAACGCATATATTCTGTCAGAGAATGCTGCTAGACATTCGGCAATTCACAGGATTACACAACTTTGACAAAGAAAGCAGTGTGTATAGTTTGTAGTCACCCACACCTAAGAAAGGACAAGTCTTTTCATTTTAAGTATGTAACTTTTAGACCGAATGGAGTTACATAGACAAATGCATACATTCTCTCCGAGAAAGCTGGTAGATATTGGGCAATTCACAGGATGGCACTACTTTTTTTTTATTTCAGCATATTATGAGGGTACAGATGTTTAGGTTACGTATGTTGCCCTAGCCCCTCCTCCCCTCCAAGTCCGAGTTTCAACTGTTTCCATCTCTCAGATGGTACGCATTGCACTGTTTGTGTATGCATATATCTGTCCCCTCCTCCAACCTCCGCCCTCCCCCCTCCACTCTGCCGGACATCCAATAGATGTTATTCTTTTTTTAATTTTTTATTTCAGCATATTATGGGGGTACAGATGTTTAGGTTGCGTATGTTGCCCTTACCCCCTCCTCCCCCCTGAGTCCAAGTTTCAAGCATGTCCATCTCTTGGATGGTGCGCATTACACTCTTTGTGTATGCATATACCTGTCCCCTCCTCCCCCTCCACCTCCCCCCTGCCCGACATCCAATAGGTGTTATTCTTATATGTACACTTACGTGTAGATCAGTTAATACCAATTTGATGGTGAGTACATGTGGTGTTTGTTTTTCCATTCTTGGGATACTTCACTTAGTAGAATGCGTTCCAGCTTTATCCAGGAGTATACAAGAGGGGCTATATCACCATTGCTGCTTAAAGCTGAATAGTAGTCCATGGTATACATATACCACATTTTATTAATCCACTCATGTACTGATGGACACTTGGGTTGTTTCCACATCTTTGCAATTGTGAATTGTGCTGCTATAAACATTCGGGTGCTGGTGTCTTTCTTATACAGCATCATTTGTTCTTTTAAGTAGATGACCAGTAATAGGATTGCTGGATCGAATGGTACTTCTATTCTAATTGTATCTCTTTAAGGTATCTCCATATTGCTTTCCACAGAGGTTGCACCAGTTTGCAGTCCCACCAGCAGTGTATGAGTGTTCCTACCTCTCCACATCGACGCCAACATTTATTGTTTTGGGACTTTTTGATAGAGGCCAGTCTCACTGGAGATAAGTGATATCTCATTGTGGTTTTGATTTGCATTTCCCTGATGATTAAAGATGTTGAGCACATTTTCATATGTTTTTTGGCCATTATTCTGTCTTCTTTTGAAAAGTTTCTGTTCATGTCCTTTGCCCACTTTTTGATAGGGTTGTTTGATTTTTTCTTGTTGATTTTCCTGAGTAAGTAAATTCTAGATGTCAGCCCTTTATTGGATTTTTCACATGCAAAAATTTTCTCCCATGCTATAGGTTGTCTGTTTGCTCTTGTGACAGTTTCTTTGGCTGTGCAGAAGCTTTTTAATTTGATCAGGTCCCACTACTTTGAGAAAGATGCAGTGTGAATATTTTGTAGTCAAACACACCTAAGAAAGGAGAAGTCTTTTCATTATAAGTAGTAACTTTTAGGCCGAATGGAGTTACATACACAAACGCATATAGACTCTCAGAGAATGCTACTACACATTGGGCAATTTGCAGGACTGCACGACGTTCACAAAGAAAGAAGTTTTTATAGTTTGTAGTCAAACACACCAAAGAAATGAGATTTTTGTTCATTATAAGTATGTAACTTTTAGGCCGAATGGAGTTACATCTACAAACGCATACATTCTCTCAGAGAAACCTGACAGACACCGGCCAACATATACTTTTGAATAGCTTTGAGAATCACAGCAGAGTGCAGAGTTTGTAGTCAAACACACCTAACAAAGGAGAAGTCATTTCACTGGAAGTACGTAACTCGTAGGGCTGATGAAGTTACATATACCAACGCACATGTTATCTCAGAGAAATCTGCTAGACTTTGGGCACTTTATCGGTTTGCATAACTTTGAGAAACAAATCAGTGTGTAGAGTTTCTAGTCAAACACACCTAAGGAAGGAAAAGTCATTTCATTCTAGGAATGTAATCTTTAGTCTCAAGGGAGTTACATATACAAATGCATACATTTTCTCAGAGAAACCTGCTGGACGTTGGGCAACGTATGCTTTTGAACAGCTTTGGGAATCAAAGCAGAGTGCAGAGTTTCTAGTAAAACACACTTAAGAAAGGAGAAGTCATTTCGTTGGAAGAGGGTAACCTGAATGCCAAAAGGAGTTACATGAACAAACGCACACATTCTATCAGAGAAAGCTGCTAGACATTGGGCACATCACAGGTTTCATAACTTTGAGAAACAAACCAGTGTGTAGAGTTTCTAGTCTAACACACCTAAGAAAGGACAAGTCATTTATTTGAAGTATATGACTTTTAGGTCCAGTG
The DNA here is from genome assembly GCA_004363605.1 of Indri indri. NCBI lineage: Eukaryota > Metazoa > Chordata > Mammalia > Primates > Indriidae > Indri > Indri indri. Next base: position 114,228 of record RJWJ010001584.1, on the reverse strand, counting down.
GAGTTACATATACAAACGCACATATTCTCTCAGAGAATGGTGTTAGACATTGGGCAATTCACAGGAATGCACAACGTTCAGAAAAACAGCAGTGTGTATAGTTGTAGTCAAACGCACCTAAGAAAGGATAAGTCTTTTCTTTATAAGTATGTAACTTTTTGGCCGAATGGAGTTACATACACAAACGCATATAGACTCTCATAGAATGCTGCTAGACATTGGGCAATTCACGAGATTGCACAACTTTGAGAAACAAAGCAGTGTGCATTGTTTGTAGTCAAACACACCTAAGAAAGGACAAATCATTTATTTGAAGTATGTAATTTTTAGGTACAATGGAGTTACATATGCAAACGCATACATTCTCTCAGAGAAAGCTGCTACACATTGGGCAATTCACAGGATTGAACAACTTTAAGAAAGAAAGCAGTGTGTGCAGTTTACAGTCAAGCACACCTAAGAGAGCACAAATCTTTTCATTATAAGTATGTTACTTTCAGGCCGAATAGAGTTACATATACAAACCCATAGATTCTCTCAGAGAAAGCTGTCAGAAATTGGGCAATTCACAGGTTTGTACAAGTTGAAAAACAAAGCAGTGTTAATAGTTCGTAGTCAAACACACCTAAGAAAGGAGAAGTCTTTTCACTTTAAGTATGTAACTTTTAGGCCAAATTAAGTTATATACACAAACACATGTATTCTCTCAGAGAATGCTACTGTACTTTGGGCAATTCACAGAATTGCACAACTTTGAGAAAGAAAGCAGTGGGTATAGTTTGTAGTCAAACACACCTAAGAAAGCAGAAGTCTTTTCATTATAAATATGTAACTTTTAGGCTGAATGGAGTTACAGGGAGAAACCAATACCTTCACTCAGATAAAGCAGCTAGACATTGGGCAATTTACAGGATTGAAGAACTTTGAGAAAGAAAGCAGTAGGTATAGTTTGTAGTCCAACACATGTAAGAAAGGACAAGTCTTTTCATTATATGTATGTAACCTATAGGGTGAATGGTGTACACAGATAAACGCAAACATTCTCTCAGAGAAAGCTGCTAGACATAGGGCAATTTCCAGGATTGAACAACTTTGAGAAAGAAATCAGTGGATACAGTTTGTAGTCCAACACACCGAAGAAAGCAGAAGTGTTTTAATTATAAGTATGTAACTTATAGGCCAAATGGAGTTACAGATAGAAATGCATACATTCTCTCAGAGAAAGCTGCGAGACTTGGCTCAATTTTGATGATTGCACAACTTTAAGAAGGAAAGTAGTGGGTATAATTTTTACTCAAACGCATGTAAAAACAGGAAGTCTTTCCATTTGAAGAATGTAACTTTTAGGACAAATGGAGTTACAGAGACAAACCCATACATTCTCTCTGAGAAAGCAACCAGACATCAGGTAATTTCCAGGATTGCACAACCATGAGAAACACAGAAATGGGCATTGTTTGTAGTCAAACACACCATAAGAAAGGAGAAGTCTTTTCATTAGAAGTATGTGAGTTTTAGGCTGCATGGAATTAAAGAGACAGTCCCATACATTCTCTCAGGGAAAGCAGCTAGACATTGGGAAATTGACAAGATTGAACAACTTTGAGACAGAAAGCAGTGGATATAGTTTGTAGACAAACACACCTAAGAGAGAAGGAGCCTTTTCGCTACAAGTATGAAACTTATAGGCCAAATTGAGTTACAGACACAAATGCATACATTCTCTCAGAGAAAGCTGCTAGACATTGGGCAATTTATAGGATTGCACAACTTTGGGAAAGAAAGCACTGGGTATAGCTTGTAGGCAAACAAACGTAAGAAAGGAGAAGACTTTTCATTATAAGTATGTGACCTTTAGGCTTAGTGGAGTTGCAGATACAAATGCATATATTCTCTAAGTGAAAGCTGCTAGACATGGGGCAATTTACAGTATTATACAACTTTCAGAAAGAAAACAGTGGGTGTAGTTCATAGTCAAACGCACGTAAGGCAGGAGAAGTCTTTTCATTATTAGTACGTAACATTTTGGCTGAATGCAGTTACAGATACAAATGCATACATTCTCTCAGAGAAAGCTGCTGGGAAATTTTGGGAAATTTACAGGATTACGCAACTTTGAGAAAGAAAGCAGAGGGTACAGTTTGTAGTGAAACACACCTAAGAAAGCAGAAGTGTTTTCAGTATAAATATTAAACTTTTAGGCCAAATGGTGTTACAGACACAAACGCATACATTTTGACAGATAAAGCTTGTAGCCATGGCCCAATTTATAGGATTGAACAACTTTGAGAAAGAAAGCAGTGGGTATAGTTTGTATTTAAACACACCTAAGAAAGAAGAAGTCTTTTCATTATAAGTTTGAAACTTTTAGGCTGAATGGAGTTACCCATACAAATGCATACATTCTCTCAGAGAAAGCTCCTAGACATGGCCCAATTTACAGGATTACACAACTTTGAGAAAAAAGGTGGTGGGTACAGTTTGCAGTCAAACACACCTAAGAAAGCTGAAGTCAATTCATTATAAGCATGAAACTTTTAGGCCATATGGAGTTACAGATAAAAATGCATATATTCTCTCAGAGAAAGCTGCTAGATATTAGGCAATTTACAGGATTGCACAGCTTTGAGAAAGAAATCAGTGTGTACAGTTTGTAGTTAAACACACCTGAGAAAGCAGAAGTCATTTCAATGTAAGTATATAACTTTCAGGCGGAATGGAGTTATAGATACAAATGCATACATTCTCTCAGAGAAAGCTGCTGACATTGGGCGATTTACAGGATTCCACAACTTTGAGAAAGGAAGCAGTGGGTATAGTTTGTAGTCAAACACATGAAAGAAAGGAGAAGCCTTTTCATTATAGGTATGTAACTTTTAGGACAAATGGAGTTACAGATACAAACGCACATATTCTCTCAGAGAAAGCTCCTAGTCATGGCCCAATTTGGAGGATTGCACAACTTGGAGAAGGAAACCAGTGTGTATAGTTTGTAATGAAATGGACGTGAGATGCAAGAAGTCTTTTCATTAAAAGCATGCAACATTTAGGGTGAATGGAGTTACAGATACAAATGCACACATTCTCTCAGAGAAAGCTGCTAGGTTTGGGGAAATTTACAGGATTACACAACTTTGAGAAAGAAAGCAGTGGGTATAGTTTGTAGTCAAACACACCTAAAATCGGAGAAGTCTTTTCATTATAAGCACGCAACTTTTAGGCCGAATGGCGTTGCACGAAGAAACCCATAGATTCTCTCAGAAAAAGCAGCTAGACATTCGGCAATTCACAGGATTCCACAACTTCGAAAAATAAAGAAGTGGGTATAGTTTCTAGTCAAACACACATAAGAAAGCAGAATTATTTTCATTATAGGTATGTAACTTATAGGCCAAATGGAATTACAGATACAGATGCACACATTCTCACATAGAATGCTCCTAGACAAGGCCCAATTTACATGATTGTGAAACTTTGAGAAGGAAAGCAGTGGGTATAGTTTGTATTCCAACACAGCAAAGAAAGGAGAAGTGTTTTCATTATATGTATGTAAGTTTTAGGCTGAAAGGAGTTACATATACAAACGCATGTATTCTCTCAGAGAAAGCTGAGAGATACGGGGCAATTTACGGGATTACACAACTGTGAGAAAGAAAGCCGTGGGTAGAGGTCTTAATCAAACCTAAGAAAGCAGAAGTCCTTTCATTGTAAGTATGAAAGTTTTAGGCTGAATGGAGTTACATATACAAACACTTATATTCTCTCAGAGAAAGCTGCTAGACATGGGGCAATTTAAAAGATTACACAACTTTGAGAAACAAAGCAGTGGGTATAGTTTGTAGTCCAACACACCTAAGGAGAAGTCTTTTCATTACATGTATGAAAGTTTTAGAACAAATGGAGTTACAGAGACAAACACATATATTCTCTCAGAGAAAGTTGCTAGATGTGGGACAATTTACAGGATTACACAATTTTGAGAAAGAAAGCAGTGGGTAGAGGTCTTAATCAAACAAACCTAAGAGAGCAGAAGTTGTTTCATTATAAGTTTCAAAGTTTTAGGCCCAATGGAGTTACATATACAAACGCATATATTCTCTCAGAGAAAGCTGCTAGGGATTGGGAAGTTTACAGGATTGCAGAATTTTGAGAAAGAAAGCAGTGGGTATAGTGTGTACCCAAACACACCTAAGAAACCAGAAGTCCTTTTATCATAAGTGTGATAATTTTAGGCCAAATGGAGTTACAGATACAAACACGTACATTGTCTCAGAGAAAGCTGCTAGACATGGCCCAATTTACAGGATTGCACAACTTTGCGAAAGAAAGCAGTGGTTATAGTTTGTAGTCAAATACTCCTAAGAAAGGAGAAGTCATTTCATTATAAGTATGTAACTTTTAGGTCAAATGGAGGTACAGATACAAATGCATACATTCCCTAGAGAAAGCTGCCAGAAATAAGGCAATTTCAGGATTGTACACCTTTGATAAAGAAAGCAGTGAGTATAGTTTGTGGTCAAACACACCTAAGAAAGCAGAAGTCTTTTTATTATAAGTATGAAATTTTAGGCCGAATGGAGTTACAGATACAAACGCATACATTCCATCACAGTAAGCTGCTAGACATGGCCAAATTTACAGGATTGTACAACTTTGAGAAAGAAAGCAATGGGTAGAATTTCTAGTAAAGCACAACTAAGAAAGCAGAATTCTTTTCATTACAAGTATGTAACTTATAGGCCAATTGGAATTACAGATACAAACGCACACATTTTTACAGAGAAAGTGGATAGACATGGCCCAATTTATATGATTGCACAACCTTGAGAAGGAAACTAGTGGGTATAGTTTGTAGTCAAAGGCACGTAAAGAAGGAGAAGTCTTTTCATTATACCTATGTTACTTTTAGGCCGAATGAAGTTACATATACAAACGCATATATTCTCTCAGAGAAAGCTGTTGGATATGGGGCAATTTACAGGATTACAAAACTTTGGGGAATAAAGCAGTGGGTATAGTTTGTGGTCAAACACACCCAAGAAAGCACAAGTCTTTTCATGATAAATATGTAACTTTTAGGCTGAATGGAGTTACAGGGAGAAACCGATACATTCACTCAGGGAAAGCAGATAGACATAGGGCAATTTACAGGATTGCACAACTTTGGGAAACAATGCAGTGGGTAAAGTTTGTAGTCCAACACGCCTAAGAAAGGAGAAGTCTTTTCATTATATGTATGTAACTTATAAGCTGAATGGAGTTACAGATACAAAGGCATACATTCTCTCAGAGAAAGCTGCTAGATATGGGGCAATTTACAGGATTCCATAACTTTTAGAAAGAAAGCAGTGGGTACACTTTGTTCTCAAACACACCTAAGAAAACAGAAGTCTTTTAATCATAAGTATGATAATTTTAGGCCAAATAGAGTTACAGATACAAATGCATACATTCCTTCAGAGAAAGCTGCCAGAAATAGGGCAATTTCAGGATTGTACAACTTTGAGAAAGAAAGCAGTGGGTATAGTTTGCAGTCAAACACACCTAAGAAAGCAGAAGTCTTTTCAAGTATGAAACTTTCAGGCCGAATGGAGTTACAGACACAAACGCATACATTCTCTCACAGTAAGCAGCTAGACATGGCCTAATTTATAGGATTGCACAACTTTGAGAAAGAAAGCAGAGGGTATAGTTTGTAGCCAAACACACCTAAAAAGTAGAAGTCTTTTCAGTATAAGTACTCACATTTAGGCTGAATGGAGATACAGATACAAACATATACATTCTCTCAGAGAAAGATGGTAGGTATTGGGGAGTTACAGGATCGACAACTTTGAGAAAGAAAGCGGTGGGTATAGTTTGTAGTCAAACACACCTAAGAAAGCAGAAGTCTTTTCAAGTATGAAACTTTCAGGCCGAATGGAGTTACAGACACAAACGCATACATTCTCTCGCAGTAAGCGGCTAGACATGGCCTAATTTATAGGATTGCACAACTTTGAGAAAGAAAGCAGAGAGTATAGTTTGTAGCCAAACACACCTAAAAAGTAGAAGTCTTTTCAGTATAAGTACATCACATTTAGGCTGAATGGAGATACAGATACAAACATATACATTCTCTCAGAGAAAGATGGTAGGTATTGGGGAGTTACAGGATCGACAACTTTGAGAAAGAAAGCGGTGGGTATAGTTTGTACTCAAACACAACTAAAAAAGCAGAAGTCATTTTTATCATAATTATGATTGTTTTGGCCAAATGGAGTTACAGATACAAACTCATACATTCTCTCAGAGAAAGCTGATAGACATGGGCCAATTTACAGGATTGCACAACTTTGAGAAAGAAAGCAGTGGTTATAGTTTGTAGTCAAACACTCCTAAGAAATCAGAAGTCTTTTTATTATAAGAATGTAACTTTAAGGCCAAATGGAGTTGCAGATACAAATGCATACCTTCTCTCAGAGAAAGCTGCCAGAAAAATGGCAATTTCAGGATAGTTCAACCTTGAGAAAGAAAGCCGTGGCTATAGTTTGTAGTCAAACACACCTAAGAAAGCAGAAGTCATTTCATTATCAGTATGAAACTTTTAGGCCAAATGGAGTTACAGATACAAATGCATACATTCTCTCACAGTAAGCTGCTAGACATGGCCGAATTTACAGGATTGCACAATTTTGAGAAAGAAAGCAGTGGGTGTAGTTTGTAGTCAAGCACGCCTAAAAAAGGAGAAGTCTTTTCATTGTAATTATGTAACTTTTAGGCCAAATGGCATTACAGAGACAAATGTATAGATTCTCTCAGAGACAGCAGCTAGACATTGGGCAATTTACAGGATTGCACAACTTTGTGAAAGAAAGCAGTGGGTATAGTTTTTAGTAAAACACACTTAAGAAAACAGAATTCTTTTCATTATAAGTATGTAACTTATAGGCCGAATGGAATTGCAGATACAAATGCACACAGTCTCACAGATGAAGTGGTTAGACATGGCCCAATTTATATGATTGCACAACTTTAAGGAGGAAAGCAGCGGGTATAATTTGTAGTCAAACACACGTAAGAAAGGAGAAGTCTTTTCATTATACGTATGTAACTTTTAGGCTGAATGGAGTTACATATACAAAGGCATATATTCTCTCAGAGAAACCTGCTAGATACGTGGCAATTTACAGGATTACACAACTTTGAGAAGGAAAACAGTGGGTATATTTGGTAGTCAAACACACCTAAGAAAGCAGAAGTCTTTTCATTATCGGTATGAAACATTTAAGCCCAATGGAGTTACAGGGACAAACCCATACATTGTGTCAGAGAGAGCTACTGGACATTGGCCAATTTACAGGTTGCACAACTTTTAGAAAGAAAGCGGTGGATATTATCTGTAGTCAAACACACCAAAGAAAGGAGAAGATATTTCATTACAAGTATGTAACTTTTAGGCCGAATGGAGTTACAGATACAAACACATACATTCTCTCTGAGACAGCTGCTAGACATAGGGCAATTTCCAGGATTGAAGAAATTTGAGAAAGAAATCAGTGGGTATCGATTGTAGTCCAATTCATCCAGGAAACCAGAGTCTTTTCATTATAAGTATTTAACTTTTAGGCCAAATGGAGTTACAGATACAAACGCATGCATTCTCTCAGAGAAAGCTGCTAGACATTGCCCAATTTTCATGATTACACAACTTTCAGAAGGAAAGTAGCGGAAATAGTTTTTAGTCAAACGCACGTAAAAAGGAGAAGGCTTTCCATTATAAAAATGTAACTTTTAGGATGAATGGAGTTACAGATACAAACGGATATATTCTCTGAGAGAAAGCTGCTAGATATGGGCAATTTACTGGATTACATAACTTTGAGCAAGAAATCAGTGGGTATAATTTGTAGTCAAACACACATAAGAGACCAGAAGTCTTTTCATTATAAGTATGTAACTTTTAAGCTGAATGGAGTTACAGATACAAATGCATATATTCTCTCAGAGAAAGCTGCTAGACATGGAGCAATTTACAGAATTGCACAACTTTGAGAAAGAAAGCAGTGGGTATAGGTTGTAGTCCAACATGACTAAGAAAGCAGAAGTCTTGTCATTATAAGTATGAAAATTTAGGCGAATGGAATTACAGATACAAACACATACATTGCCTCAGAGAAAGCTGCTAGATATTGGGCAATTTACAGCATTCCACAGCTTTGAGAAACAAACAGTGGGTATAATTTGTACTCAAACACAACTTAGGAGGGAGATGTCTTTTCATTATAAGTATGTAACTTTTAGGCCAAGTGGAGTTACAGATACAAATGCATATATTCTCTCAGAGACAGCTACTAGAAACGGGGCAATTTACAGGGTTACAAAATTTTGAGAAAGAATGCAGTGGGTATACTTTGTAGTCAAACAGACATAAGAAAGCTGAAGTCTTTTCATTATCAGTATGAAAGTTTTAGGCCGAATGGAGATTTAGATAAAAACGCATACATTCTCTCACACTAAGCTGCTAGACATGGCCCAATTTACAGGATTGCACAACTTTGAGAAGAAAAGCAGTGGGTATAGTTTGTAGTCAAACACACCTAAGAAAGCAAAGTCTTTTCATTATAAGTATGAAAGTTTTAGGCCAAATGGAGTTACAAATACAAATGCATACATCCTCTCAGAGTAAGCTGTTAGACATTGAGCAATTTACAGGATTGAACAACTTTGAGAAATAAAGGAACGGTAGAATTTGTAATCAGACAGGCCTAAGGGAAGAGAAGTCTTTTAATTGTACATATGTAACTTCTAGGCTGAATGGAGTTACAGTCACAAACCCATGCATTCTTTCACAGAAAGCAGCTAGACATCAGGCAATTTACAAGATTGCAGAACTTTGAGAAAGAAAGAAGTGGGTGTAGTTTGTCGTCCAACATACCTAAGAAAGGAGAAGTCTTTTCATTATAATTATGAAACTTTTAGGCCAAATGGAGTTACAGATAAAAAAGCATACATTCTCTCACTGAAAGCTGCTAGACATTGGGCAATTTACAGGATTGCACAACTTTGGGAAAGAAAGCAATCAGTATAGTTTGTACTCAAACACACATAAGAGAGAAGAAATCTTTTCATTATAATTATGAAACTTTTAGGCCGAATGGAGTTACTGATACAAAGGTATACATTCTCTCTGAAAAAGCCGCTAGGCGTGGCCCAATTTACAGGATTACACAAGTTTGAGAATGAAAATAGTGGGTGTCTTTTGTAGTCAAACACATCTAAGAAAGCAGAAGTCTTTTCATTGCAAGTATGAAAGTTTTAGGCCGAATGGAGTTACAGATACCAATGCATATATTCTTTCAGAGAAAGCTGTTAGATGTGGGGCAATTTCCGTGGTTACACAACTTGAGAAACAAAGCAGTGGGTATAGCTTGTAGTAAAACACACCTAAGAAAGCAGAATTCTTTTCATTTTAAGGATGTAACTTATAGGCAGAATGGAATTACAGATACAAACCCATACATTCTCTGAGAGAAAGCAGCTAGACGTTTGGCAATTAACAGGATTGCACAACTTTGAGAACGAAAGTAGTGGGTATAGTTTGTAGTGAAACACACCTACGAGAGAAGAAGTCTTTTCATTATAAATATGTAACATTTAGGCTGAATGGAGTTACAGATACAAACGCATATATTCTATCAGAGAAACCTGCTAGACATGGGGCAATTTACAAGATTACACAACTTTGAGAACGAAAGCAGTAGATATATACTTCCTAAGCAAACACACGTAAGACAGGAGAAGTCTTTTCATTATAAGTATGTAACATTGAGGCTGAATGGAATTACAGATATAAACGCATACATTCTCTCATAGAAAGCTGCTAGACAATGGGCAATTTACAGGATTCCACAACATTGAGAAAGAAAGCAGTGGGAATAGTTTGTAGTCAAACACACCTAAGAAAGCAGAATTCTTTTCATTATAAATATGTAACTTATAGGCCAAATGGAATTACAGATACAAACACATACATTCTCACAGAGAAAGCTGCTAGACATGGCCGAATTTACAGACTTGCACAACTTTGATAATGAAGACAGTGAGTATAGTTTGTATTCAAACATACCTAATAAAGAAGAAGACTTTTTATTTTAAGTATGTAACTTTTAGACTGAATGGAGTTACAGATACAGATGCATACATTCTCTCAGAGAAAGCTGCTGAACATGGCCCAATTTACAGGAGTGTGGAACTTTGAGAAAGAAGCAGTGGGTACAGTTTGTATTCAAACACACCTAAGACAGGAGAAGACTTTTCATTATAAGTATGTAACTTTTAGGCAGAACAGAGGTAGAGATATAAATGCATGCATTCTCTCAGAGAAAGCTGCAAGACATTCAGCGATATACAGGATTCCACAACTTTGAGAAAGAAAGAAGTGGGTATACTTTGTAGACAAACACACCTAAGAAAGTAGAAGTCTTTTCATTATAGGTATGAAACATTTAGGCCCAATGGAGTTACAGATCCAAGCCCATACGTTGTCTCAGAGAAAGCAGCTGGACATCAGTCAATTTCCAGGATTGCGCAACTTCGAGACAGAAAGCACTGGGTACAGTTTATAGTCAGACAACCTGAGAAAGCAGAAGTCTTTTCATTATAGGTATGAAACTTTTAGGCCGAATGGAGTTACAGAGACAAATCCATACATTGTCTCAGAGAAAGCAGCTAGACACTGCGCAATTTACTGGATTGCACAACTTTGACAAAGGGAGCAGGGCGTATTTTTTGTAGGGAAACACACCTGAGAAAGGAGAAGGCCTTTCTTTATAATATGTAACCTTTAGGCTGAATGGAATTACAGATACATATGCATACATTCTCTCAGAGAAAGCTGCTAGACGTGGCCCAATTTAGAGGGTTACACAACTTTGAGAAACAAAGCAGTGGGTATAGTTTGTATAAAACAAACACACCTAAGAAAGGAGAAGAATTTTCATTATAAACATGTAACTTTTAGCCTGAATGGAGTTATAGATACAAATGCATATATTCTCTCAGAGAAAGCTGGCACACATGGGGCAATTTAGAGCATTACACAACTTTGAGAAAGAAAGCAGTGGGTATAGTTTGTACTGAAACACACCTAAGAAAGCAGCTGTTGTTTAATTATAAGTATGAAACCTTTAGCCCAACTGGAGTTACAGAGACAAATGCGTATATTCTCTCATAGAAAGCTGCTAGATATAGGAAAATTTACAGGATTGCACAACTTTGAGAAAGAAAAGCAGTGGGTATAGTTTGTAGTCAAACACACGTAAGAAAGGAGATCTCTTTTCATTATAAATATGTAACTTTCAGGCTGATTGGAGTTACAGATACAAACGCATACATTCTCTCAGAGAAAGTGGCCAGAGATTGGGCGATTCACAGGATTCCACAAATATGAGAATGAGAGCAGTGGGTATACTTCGGAGTCAAACACACTTTAGAAAGGAGAAGTCTTTTCATTATAAATATGTAACTTTTATTCCGAACTTAGTTGCAGAGACAAACCCATACATTCTCTCAGAGAGCGCGGCTACACCTCAGGCAATTTACAGGATTGCACAACTGAGAGAAAGTAAGAAGTGGGTATGATTTTTAGTCAAACACATTATAAGAAAGAAGAAGTCTTTTCATTATAAGTATGTATCTTTTAAGCTGAATGGAGTTACAAAGAGAAACGCATACATTTTCTCAGGGAAAGCAGCTAGACATTGGGCAATTGACAGGATTCCACAACTCTGAGAAAGAAAGCAGTGGGTATAGTTTGTATTCAAACACACCTAACAAAGGACAAGTCTTTTCAGTATAAGTATGTAACTTTTAGGCTGAATGGAATTACAGATACAAACGCATACATTCTCTCAGAGAAAGCTTCTAGAAATAGGGCAAGTTACAGGATTCCACAACTTTCAGAAAGAAAACAGTTGGTATAGTTTGCAGTCCAATCTAAGAAAGGAGAAGTCTTTTCATTATAGTGTGAAACTTTGAGTCCAAAAGGAGTTAGAGATACAAACACATATATTCTCTCAGAGAGAGCTGCTAGATATGGGACAATTTACAGGATTACATAACTTTCAGAACAAAACAGTGGGTATAGTTTGCAGTCCAACACACATTAGAAAAGAGAAGTCTTTTCATCGTAACTATGTAACTGTTGGGACAAATGGATTTACAGATAACAAACGCATATATTCTCTCAGAGAAAGCTGCTAGACATGGGGCAATTTACAGGAGTACACAATAGGAGAAAGAAAGCAATGGGTGGAGTTTGTAGTAAAACACACCTATGAAAGGAAAAGTTTTTTCATTGTAAGTATCATACTTTTAGGCCAAATGGAGATACAGATAGAAACGCATATATTCTCTCAGTGAAAGCTGGTAGATATGGGACAATTTCCAGGATTACACAACATTGAGAAAGAAAGCAGTGGGTATAGTTGTAGTCAAACACACCTAAGAAAGGAGAAGTTTTTTTCATTATAAGTATGTAACTTTTAGGCCGAATGGAGTTACATATACAAATGCATACATTCTCTCTGAGAAAGCTGCTATGCATTGGGAAATTTACAGGATTACACAAGTTTGAGAAAGAAAGCAGGGATTATAGTTTGCAGTCAAACACATCTAAGAAAGCACAAGTCTTTTCGTTATAAGTGTCAAACTTTTAGGCTGAATGGAGTTCCAGATACAAGCGAAGAAGGAAAAGTCTTTTCGTTATAACTATGTAACATTTAGGTTGAATGGAGTTATAGATACTAAGGCATACACTCTCTCAGATAAAGCTGCTAGACACTGGACAACTTACAAGATTGCACAACTTTGAGAAAGAAAGGAGTGGGTATAGTGGAGAAGTCTTTTCATTATAAGTAGGCTAATGTTAGGCCGAATGGAGTTGCAGATACAAACGCATGTATCTGCATTCTCTCACAGAAAGCTGCGAAACATGGCCAAATTTACAGGATTGTGCAACATTGAGAAAGAAAGCAGTGGGTACGGTTTGTAGTCCAACACAACTAAGAAAGCAGAAGTCTTTCATTATAAAAATGAGACTTTAAGGCCAAATGCAGTTACAGATACAAACGCATACATTGTCTCAGAGAAAGCTGCTAGACATGGCCCAATTTACAGGATTGCGCAACTTGTAGAAAGAAACAGTAGGTATAGGTTGTAGTCAAACATGCATAAGAAAGGAGAAGTTTTTCATTTCAAGTATATAACTTTTATGCTGAATGGAGTTACAGATTTAAATGCATGCATTCTCTTAGAGAAAGCTGCTAGAAATAGGGCAATATACAGGATTCCACAACGCTGAGAAAGAAAGCAGTGTGTATAGTTTGTAGTCAAACACACCTAAGATACTTTTCATTATAAGTACTTTTCATTATAATGCTTTTCATTATAAGTATTAAACTTTTAGGCCGAATGGAGTTACAGATAGAAACGCATGCACTCTCTCACAGTAAGGTGCTAGACATGGCCCAATTTACAGGATTGCACGACTTTGATAAAGAAAGCAGTGGGTATGGGTTGTAGCCAAACACTGGTAAGAAAGGAGAAGTCTTTTCCTTTCAACTATGTAACTTTTAGGCGAAATGGAGTTACAGATACAGAGGCATACATTCTTCCAGAGGAAGCAGCTAGGTGTTGGGAAATTTATAGGATTACCCAATTTTGAGAAAGAAAGCAGTGGGTATAGGTTGTAGTCAAACACAGCTAAGAAAGCAGAAGTCTTTTCATTATAAGTACGAAACTTTTAGGCCAAATGGAGTTATAGATATGAACGCATGTATTGTCTCAGAGAAAGCTGCTAGACATGGGCCACTTTACAAGATTGCACAGCTTTGAGAAGGAAAGCAGTGCGTACAGTTTGTAGTCAAACACCCCTAAGAAAGCATAACTCTTTTCATTAGAAGTATGAAACTTTTAGGCCAAATGGAGTTACAGATACAAACGCATACATTCTCTCACAGTAAGGTGCTAGACATGGCCCAATTTACAGTACTGCACAACTTTGATAAAGAAAGCAGGCCAGGTGCATTGGCTCATGCCTGTAATCCTAGCACTCTGGGAGGCCGAAGCGGGTGGATTGTTTTAGCTCAGGAGTTCGAGAGCAGCCTGAGGAAGGGCGAGACCCCCATCTCTACTAAAAATAGAAAGAAATTAATAGGACAACTAAAAATATATAGGAAAAATTAGCCGGTCTTGGTGGCACATGCCTGTAGTCCCAGCTACTCGGGAGGCTGAGGCAGCAAGATTGCTTGAGACCAGGAGTTTGAGGTTGCTGTGATTGAGGCTGATGCCACGGCGCTGTAGCCAGGGCAAATGAGTGAGACTCTGTATCAAAAAAAAAAGAAAGAAAGCAGTGGGTATAGTTTGTAGTCAAAGACATGTAAGAAAGGAGAATTTTCATTATAAGTATGTAAAATTTAGGCCAAAAGGAGTTACAGATACAAACCCATACATTCTCTCATAGTAAGCTGCTAGACATGGCCCAATTTACAATACTGCACAACTTCGATAAAGAAAGCAGTGGGTATAGGTTGTACTCAAATACACATAAGAAAGGAGAAGACTTTTCATTGTAAGTATGTAACGTTTAGGCCAAAAGGAGTTACAGATACAAACACATACATTCTCTCAGACAAAGCAGCTAGACATTCAGCAATTTACAGGATTGCACAACTTTGAGAAAGAATGCAGTGGGTATAGTTTGTAGTCAAATGAACCTAAGAAAGGAGAAGTGATTTCCTTATAAGTATGTAACTTTTTGGCCGAATGGAGTTACAGATACAAATGCATACATTCTCTCTGAGAAAGCTGCTATGCATTGGGAAATTTACAGGATTACACAAGTTTGAGAAAGAAAGCAGGGATTATAGTTTGCAGTCAAACACATCTAAGAAAGCACAAGTCTTTTCGTTATAAGTGTCGAACTTTTAGGCTGAATGGAGTTCCAGATACAAGCACATATATTCTCTCAGAGAAAGATCCTGGAAGTGTGGAAATTTATAGGATTACTCAAATTTGAGAAAGAAAGCAATGGGCTTAGTTTGTAGTCAAACACATAAGAAATGAAATGTCTTTTGATTATAAGTATGTAACTTCTAGTCTGAATGGAGTTAGAGATACAAACGCATATACTGTCTCAGAGAAAGCTGCTAGACATGGCCCAATTTACAGGATTGTGCAACTTGGAGAAAAAAAGAGTGGGTACAGTTTGTGGTCAAACACACCTAAGAAAGGAGAAGTCATTTCATTATAAGTATGTAACTTTTAGGCCGAATGGAGTTATAGATTCAAATGCATGCATTCTCTTAGAGAAAGTTGCTAGAAATAGGGCAATGTACAGGATTCCACAACACTGAGAAAGAAAGCAGTCGGTACAATTTGTAGTTACACACATAAGAAAGAAGTCTTTTCATTATAAGTCTGTAATTTTAGGCCAACGGAGTTATAGATACTAACGAATACATCCTCTCATGGAAAGTTTCTACACATTGGCCAATTTTCAGGACTGCCCGACTTTGAGAAAGAAAGCAGTGGGTATAGTTTTTAGTGTTTGACTAAACACTACAAACACATTCTTTTCATTAAAATTATGATACTTTTAGGCCAAATAGAGTTACAGGTCTAAACACATACATTGTCTAAGATAAAGTTCCTAGCCATGGCACAATTTAGAGGATGGCACAACATTGACAAAGAAAGCAGTTGGTTAATTTGTAGTTAAACACAACTAAGAAAGTGGAAGCCTTTTCATTATAATTATGAGAGTTTTATGCTGAATGGAGTTACAGACGCAAATGCATACATTGTCTGAGAGAAAGCTGCTAGAAACGGGGCAATTTAAAGGATTACACAACTTTGAGAGACAAAGCAACGGTTATACTTTCTAGTCAAACGCACCTAAGAAAGGAGAAGCCTTTTCATTATGAGTATGTAACTTTTAGGCCAAATGGATTTATAGATAAAAATGCATATATTCTCTCAGAGAAAACTGCTAGATATTTGGCAATTTACGGGACTGCACAACCTTGAGAAAGAAATTAGTCGGTGTAGTTTGTAGTCAAACTCACCTAAGAAAGGAGAAGCCATTTCATTATAAGTATGTAACTTTTAGCCTGAATGGAGTTACAGATACAAGGGCATACATTCTTCCAGAGAAAGTTGCTACGTATTGGGAAATTTATAGGATTACACAATTTTGAGAAAGAAACAGTGGGTATAGTTTCTAGTCAAATGCCCGTAAGAAAGGAGAAGTCATTTCATTATGAGTATGAAACTTTTAGGCCGAATGGAGTTACAGATACAAACGCATACATTATCTTAGGGAAAGCTTCAAGACATGGCACAATTTACAGGAATGAACAACTTAGAGAAAGAAAGAAGTGGGTATAGTGTGTAGTCAAACACACCTAAGAAAGGAGAAGTCTTATCATTATAACTATGTAATGTGTAGTCCCAATGGAGTTACAGATACTAAGGAGTACATCCTCTCATAGAAAGCTGCTACACAATGGCCAGTTTACAGGATTGCACAACTTTGAGAAAGAAAGCAGTGCATATAGGTTGTAGTCAAACACCCCTAAGAAAGCAGAATTCTTTCCATTGTAAGTACGATACTTTTAGGCTGAAAGGAGTTCCAGATACAAACGCGTACATTTTTTAAGAGAAATCTCCTAGCCATGGCACAATTTTCAGCATTGCACAACTTTGAGAAACAAAGCAGTGGGTATAGTTTGCAGTCAAATGCACCTAAGAAAGGAGAAGTCAATTCATTATAAGTATGTAATTTTTAGGCCGAATGGAGTTGCAGATACAAACACGTATATTCTCTCAGAGAAAGCTGCTAGATATGAGGTAATTTCCAGGATTACACAGCATTGAGAAAGAATGCAGTGGGTATAGTTTGTATACCCAAAGGCACTTCAGAAAGAAACGTCTTTTCATTATAAGTATGTAAATTTTAGTCCAAATAGAGATAGAAATACAAACGCATACATTGTCTCAGAGAAAACTGCTAGACATCGGGCAATTTACAGCATTGCACAACTTTGAGAAAGAATGCAGTGGGTACAGTTTGTAGTCAATTTCACCTAAGAAACGTGAAATCATTTCATTATAAGTATGTAATATTTAGGCCCAACGGAGTCACAGATACTAATGAATACATCCTCTCATAGAAAGCTGCTGCACATTGGACGTTTTACAGAATTGCACAACTTTGAGAAAGAAAGGAGTGGGTATAGTTTGTAGTAAAAAGCACCCCTCAGAAAGCAGAATTCTTTTCATTATAAGTCTGGTACTATTAGGCCCAATCTAGTTACAGATACAAAGCCATACATTCTCTAAGAGAAAACTGCTCGACATGGCACAATTTCCAGGATTGCACAACTTTGACAAAGAAAGCAGTGGGTTAATTTGTAGTCAAACAGAACTAAGAAAGCAGAAGTCTTTTCATTATAAGTATGATACTTTTAGGCCAAATGGAGTTACACATACAAACGCATACATTCTCTGAGTGAAAGCTGCTAGAAATGGGGCAATTTAAAAGATTACACAACTTTGAGAGAGAAAGCAGTGGGTACAGTTTCTAGTCAAACACACCTAAGAAAGGACAAGTCTTTTCATTGTAAGTATGTGACTTTTAGGCCAAATGGATTTACAGATAAAAGCGCATGTATTCTGTCAGAGAGAGCAGCTAGACATGGGGCAATTTACAGGATTGCACAACTTTGAGAAATGAAGCAGTGGATATAGCTTGTTGTCAAATGCACCTAAGAAAGGAGAGGTCAATTCATTATAAGTTTGTAACTTTTAGGCCCAATGGAGTTACAGATACAAAGGGATACATTCTTTCAGAGAAAGCTGCTAGGTATTGGGAACATAGGATTACATAATTTTGACAAAGAAACAGTCGGTATAGTTTGTAGTCAAATGCACCTAAGAAAGGAGAAGTCTTTCATTATAATTATGTAACATTTAGGCCAAATGGAGTTACAGATACAAACGCATAAATTCGCTCAGATAAAGCTGCTAGACATTGGGAATTTTTCAGGATGGCACAACGTTGAGAAAGAAAGCAGAGGGTATACTTTGTAGTCAAAGACACCTAAGAAAGCAGAAGTCTTTTCATTATAAGTATGTAATTTTTAGGCCAAGTGGACTTACAGAGACAAACCCATAAATTCACTCTGAAAAGGCAGCTAGACATTGGGTAATTTACAGGATTGCACAACTTTGAGAAAGAAAGCAGTAGGTATTGTTTTAGGTCAAACACACCTAAGAAAGGAAAAGTCATTTTATTAGGCCCTATGGAGTTACAGGTACTAATGAATACATCCTGTCACAGAAAGCCCCTAGACATTGGCCAATTTACGGGATTGCACAACTTAGAGAAAAAAAGCAGTGGGAATATTGTGTTGTCGAACATATAGGCCAAATGTATTTATAAATACAAATGCATATATTCTCTCAGAGAAAGCTACTAGACATGGGGCAATTTACAGGATTGCAGAACTTTGAGAAAGAAAGCAGTGGGTATAGTTTGCAGTCATACGTACCTAAGAAAGCAGAAGTCTTTTCATTATAACTATGAAACTTTAAGGCCGAATGGAGTTACAGATACAAACGCATACATTCTCTCAGAAAAAGCTGTTAGAAATGGGGCAATTTACAGGGTTATATAACATTGAGAAAGAAGCACTGGGTATAATTCGTAGTCAAACACATCTAAGGAAGTGTAAGTCTTTTCATTATAAGTATGTAACATTAGGCCAAATGGAGTTAGAGATACAAACGCATACATTCTCTCTGAGAAAGCTGCTAGACGTGGCCCAATTTACAGGATTGCCCAACATTGAGAAAGAAAGCACTGGGTGTATTTGTAGTCACACACATAAGAAAGGAAAAGTCTTTTCATTATAAGTATGTAATATTTAAGCCCAATGTACTTATAGATACTAACGAATGCATCCTCTCCTAGAAAGCTTCTACACATTGGCCAATTTACAAGATTGCCCAACTTTGAGAAATAAAGCAGTGGATATAGCTCGTAGTCAAACAACCCTAAGAAAGCAGAATTCTCTTCATTATAAGTATGATACTTTTAGGACAAATGGAGTTACACATACAAAGGGATACATTCTCTAAGAGAAAGCTCCTAGGCATGGCACAATTTACAGGATTGCACTACTTTGAAAAAGAAAGCAGTGGGTTAATTTGTAGTCAAACACAACTAAGAAATCAGAAGTCTTTTCATTATAAGTATGATACATTTAGGCCGAATGGAGTTACAGATACAAACACATATGTTCTCTCAGAGAAAGCTGCTAGACATGGGGCAATTTACAGGATGGCACAACTTTGAGAAAGAAAGCAGTGGATATAGATTGTAGTCAAATGAACCTAAGAAAGGAAAAGTCATTTCATTATAAGTATGTAACTTTTAAGCCGAATGCAGTTACAGACACAAACACATACATTCTCTCAGAGAAAGCTGCAAGGTATTAGGAAATTTACAGGATTACACAAGTTTGAGAAAGAAAGCAGTGGGTACAGTTTGTAGTCATACACACCTAAGAAAGCAGAAGTCTTTTCATTATAAGTGTCAACTTTTAGGTCGAATGAAGGTCCAGATACAAGTGCATATATTGTCGCGGAGAAAGCTCCTGGAAATGGGGATATTTATAGGATTACACAACTTTGAGGAAGAAAGCAGTGGGTATAGTTTGTAGTCAAACACACTTAAGAAAGGAAAAGTCTTTTCATTATAAATATGTAACTTTTAGTCTGAATGGAGTTAGAGATAGAAACGCATACATTGTCTAGAGAAAGGTCCTAGACATGGCCCAATTTACAGGATTGCACAACTTGGAGAAGGAAAGTAGCGGGTATAGTTTGTAGTCAAAGACCCCTAAGAAAACAGAAGTCTTTTCATTATAAGTATGATACTTTTATGCTTAATGGAGTTACAGATCCAAACGTATACATTCTGAAAGAGAAAGCTCCCAGACATGGCACAATTTACAGGATTGCACAATTTGAGAATAAAGCAGTGGGGATAGTTTGTAGTCAAACACAAGTAAGAAAGCAGAAGTCTTCTCATTATAAGTATGACACTTTTAGGCCGAATGGAGTTACAGATAAACACGCATACATTCTCTGACAGAAAGCTGCTAGAAAAGGGGCAATTTACAGGATTTCACAACTTTGAGAGAGAAAGCAGTGCGTATACTTTCTAGTCAACACACCTAAGGCAGGAAAAGTCTTTTCATTATAAGTATGTAACTGTCAAGCCAAATGGAGTTACAGATCCAAACACATATATTCGCTCAGAGAAAGTTGCTAGGTATTGGGAAATTTACAGGATTACACAGCATTGGAAAGAAAGAAGTGGGTATAGTTTGTAGTAAAACACACCTAAGAAAGCAGAAGTCTTTTCACTACAAATATGAAAGTTTTTGACCAAATGGAGTTACAGATACAAATGCATACATTCGCTCAGAGAAAGCTGCTAGGTATAGAGAAATTTACGGGATTACACAGCTTTGAGAAAGAAAGCAGTGGGATTAGTTTGTAGTCAAACAAACTTAAGAAAGGAGAAGTCTTTTCATCATAAGAATGTAACTTTTAGACAGAATGGAGTTACAGATCCAAACTCATACGTACTCTCAGAGAAACCTGCTAGAAATAGGGCAATATACAGGATTCCACAACATTGATAAGAAAGCAGTGGGAATAGTTTGTAGTCAAACACAGCTAAGAAAGGAGAAGTCTTTTCATTATAAGAATGTAACTTTAAGGTCGAACGGAGTTGCAGATACAAATACATACATTCTCTCAGGGAAACCCACTACAAATGGGGCAATATATAGGTTTACACAACTTTGAGAGAGAAAGCAGTGGATATAGTTTATAGTCAAACAAACCTGAGAAAGGAGAAGTCTTTTCATTATAAGTATGTAACTTTTAGGCAGAATGGAGTTACAGATCCAAACGCATACATTCTTTCAGATCAAGCTGCCAGACATTGCCCAGTTTACCGGATTGCACAACTTTGAGCAAGAAAGCAGTGGGTATAGTCTGTAGTTCAACACACCTAAGAAAACAGAAGCCTTTCATTATAATTATGTAACTTTTTGGCCGAGTGGAGTTACACAGACAAATCCATACATTCTCTCAGATAAAACTGATAGGTACAGGGAAATTTACAGGATTGCACTGCTTTGAGAAAGAAAACAGTGGGTATAGTTTGTATGCCAACACACCTAAGAAAGGAGAAGTATTTTCAGTATAATTATGTATCCTTCATGCCGAATGGAGTTACAGAGACAAACCAATACATGGTCTCCGAGAAAGCTGCTAGACTTTGGTCAATTTACAGGATTGTACAACTTTGTCAAAGGAAGCAGTGGGTATTGTTTGTAGTGAAACACACCTAAGAAAGGAGAAGACATTTCTTTGTAAGTATGCGACTTTTTTTTTTTTTGAGACAGAGTCCCACTCTCTTGCCTGGGGCGAGTGCCGTGGCGTCAGCCTAGCTCACAGCAACCTCAAACTCCTGGGCTCAAGGGATCCATCTGCCTCAGCCTCCCGAGTAGCTGGGACTACAGGCATGCGCCACCATGCCCAGCAAATTTTTTCTATATATATTTTTAGCTGTCCAATTAATTTTCTTTCTATTTTTTTGGTAGAGGCGGGGTCTCGTTCTTGCTCAGGCTGGTCTCGAACTCCTGAGCTCAGAACGATCCGCCCACCTCGGCCTCCCAGAGTGCTAGGATTACAGGCGTGACCCACCGCTCCCGGCCATAAGTATGCAACTTTTAGGCTGAAAGATTTACAGATACAAATGTATATATTCTCTCAGAGAAAGCTGGTACATATGGGGCAATTTAGAGGATTACACAACTTTGAGAAAGAAAGCAGTGGGTACAGTTTTTAGCAAAACACACCTAAGAAAGGTGAAGTATTTTCATTATAAGTATGTAACTTTTATGCCAAATGAAGTTAGAGATACAAACGCATACATTCTCTCAGAGAAAGCTGCAAGACATTGGGTGATTTACAGGATTCCACAATTTTGAGTAAGAAAGCAGTGGGTATAGTTTGTATTCCAACACACCTAAGAAAGGAGAAGTCTTTTCAATGTAAGTATGTAACTTTTAGGTCAAATCGAGATATAGATATAAAGACATATATTCTCTCAGAGCAAGCTCCTAGACATGCCCAATTTACAGGATCGCATAACTTTGGGAAAGAAAACATTGGGTATAGATTGTAGTCAAACACACCTAATAAAGCAGAAGTATTTTCATTATAAGTATGAAACTTTTAGGCCGAAAGGATTTACAGAGACAAAAGCATGCATTGTCTCAGAGAAAGCTACTACACATGGCCCAATTTACTGGATGGCACAACTTTGAAAAGAAAGTGGTGGGTATAGTTTCTATTAGAAACACCTAATAAAGCAGAAGTATTTTCATTATAAGTATGAAAGTTTTAGGCCAAATGGAGTTACAGAGACAAACGCATACATTCTCTCAAAGAAAGCTGCTAGACATGGGGCAATTTACAGGATTACACAACTTGGAGAAGGAAAGCAGTGGGTATACTTCGTAGTCAAATGCAGGTAAGATAGGAGAAGTCTTTTCATTGTAAGTATGTAACATTAGGCTGAATGCAATTACAGATATAAACGCATACATTCTCTCAGAGAAAGCCACTAGACAATTAGTGATTTACAGGATTCCATAACTTTGAGAAAAAAAGCAGTGGTTATAATTTGTATTCAAACACACCTAAGAAAGGAGAAGACTTTTCATAATAAGTATTTAACTTTTAGGCCTAATGGAGTTAGAGATATAAATGCATGCATTCTCTCAGAGAAAGCTGCAAGACATTCGGTGATATACAGGATTGCACAACTTTGAGAAAGAAAGCAGTGGGTATAGTTTGTAGTCAAACACACCTAGGAAAGGAGAAGTCTTTTCATTATAAGTATGTAACTTTTAGGCTGAATACAGTTACAGAGACAAACCCATGCATTCTCTCAGACCAAGCAGCTGGACACCGGGCAATTTACAGGATTGCACAACTTTGAGAAAGAAAGCAGTGGGTACAGTTGATAGTCAAACAACCTGAGAAAGCAGAAGTCTTTTCATTATAAGAATGAAACTTTTGGGACTAACGGAGTTATAGATACAAATGCAAATATTCTCTCACAGAAAGCTGCTAGATATGGGGCAATTTACATGATTGCACAACTTTGAGATAGAAAGCAGTGCGTATAGTTTGTATTCTAACACACCTAAGAGAGGAGAAGTCTTTTCATTATAAGTATGTAACTTTTAGGCTGAATGGAATTACAGATACAAATGCATAATTCTCACAGAGAAAGGTGCTAGACATGACCCAATCTACATGATTCCACAACTTTGAGAAGGAAAGCAGTAGGTATAGTTTGTAGTCAAACGCACGTAAGGAAGGAGAAGACCTTCCTTAAAGTATGTAACATTTAAGCCAAATGAAGTTACAGATACATACGCATGTATTCTCTCAGAGAAAGCTGCTGGATACGGGGTAATTTACAGGATTACACAACTTTGTGAAAGAAAACAGTGTGTATACTCCGTAGTAAAACACACCTAAGAGAGCAGAAGTCTTTTCATTATAGGTATGAAACTTTTAGGCCGAATAGAGTTACAGAGACAAATCCATACATTGTCTCAGAGAAAGCAGCTAGACATTGTGCAATTTACAGGATTGCACAACTTTGACAAACGAAGCAGTGGGTATTGTTTGTATTGAATCACACCTAAGAGAGGAGAAGACATTTCTTTATAAGTATGTAACTTTTAGGATGAATGGAGTTACAGATACAAATGCTTTTATTCTCACAGAGAAAGCTGGTACACATGGGGAAATTTAGAGGATTACACAACTTTGAGTAAGAAAGAGCGAGTATCCTTTCTATTCCAACACACCTAAGAAAGGAGAATTTTTTTCATTATAACCATGTAACTTTTAGGCTGAATGGCGTTACATATACAAACACATATATTCTCTCAGAGAAAGCTGCTGGACATGCCCAATTTACAGGATTGCACAATTTTGAGAAAGAAAGCAGTGGGTATAGTTGTAGTAAAACACACCTAAGAAAGCAGAAGTCCTTTCATTATAAGTATGAAACTTTGGGGCCGAATGGAGTTACAAATAGAAACGCATACATTTTCTCAGTGAAAGCTGCTGGACATTGGGAAATTTATAGGATTGCACAAGTTTGAGAAAGAAAGCAGTGGGTACAGTTCATAGTCTTACAACCTGAGAAAGCAGAAGTCTTTTCATTATCAGTATGAAACTTTTAGGCCGAATGAAGTTACAGATACAAATGCATATAATCTCTCAGAGAAAGGTGCTAGATCTGGGATAATTTACAGGATTGCACAACTTTAAGAAAGAAAGCAGTGGGTATAGTTTGCAGTCAAACACAGCTAACAGAGCAGAAATTTTTCAGTATAAGTGTGAAACTTTTAGGGCGAATGCAGTTACAGATACAAATGCATATATTCTCTCAGAGAAAGCTGCTAGACATGGGGTAATTTACAGGATTACACAACTTTTTGAAAGAAAGCAGTGGGTACAGTTTGTAGTCAAACAAACCTAAGAAAGCAGAAGTCTTTTCATTATAAATATGAAACTCTTAGGCCAAATGGAGTTACAGATACAAATGCATACATTCTATCAGAGAAAGCTGCTAGATATGGCCCAAATAAGAGGATTGCACAACTTTGAGAAGGAAATCAGGTGGTGTAGTTTTTAGTCAGACACTCTTAAGAAAGGACAAGTCTTTTCACTACAAGAATGTAACTTTTAGGCCGAATGGAGTTACAGAGACAAACGCATACATTCTCTCAGGGAAAGCTGCTAGACATGGTCCAATTTACAGGATTGAACAACTTTGAGAAAGAAAGCAGTGGGTATCGTTTTTATAAAACAACACTCCTAAGAATGGAGAAGACTTTTCATAAACCGCATGTAACTTTTAGGCTGAATGGAGTTACAGACCCAAACGCATATATTCTATCAGACAAAGCTGCTAGACATGGGACAATTTACAAGATTACACAACTTTGATACAGAAAGCAGTGGGTATAGACTGCAGTCAAATGCACATAAGAATGTAGTACTGTTTTTTTTAAAGTATGTAACTTTCAGGCCAATTGGAGTTACAGATACAAATGCATATATTCTGTCACAGAAAGGTGCTAGACGTTGGGCGATTTACAGGATTCCACAACTTTGAGAAAGAAGAGGTGGGTATAGTTTGTTTTCAAACACACCTGAAAAAGGAGAAGCCTTTTTATTATAACTTCGAAACTTTTAGGCTGAATGGAGTTACAGATACATACGCATGTATTCTCTCAGAATAAGGAGCCAGACATGGCCCAATTTACAGGATTCCACAACTTTGAGAAAGAAGGCAGTGGGTACAGTTCGTATTCCAGGACACCTAAGAAAGGGGAAGTCTTTTCATTATAAGTATGTAACTTTCAGTCTGAATGGAGTTAGAGATACAAATGCATACATTCTCTCAGAGAAAGCTGCAAGACATTCGGTGATATACAGGATTCCACAACTTTGAGAAAGAAAGCAGTGGGTATAGTTTGTAGTCAAACACACCTAATAAAGGAGAAGTCTTTTCTTTATAAGTATGTACCTTTAGGCAGAATGGAGTTACAGAGAGAAACCCATGCATTCTCTCAGAGAAAGCAGCTAGACATTGTGCAATTTACAGGAATGCACAACTGTGAGAAAGAAAGAAGTGGGTATAGTTTGTAGTCAAACACACCTAAGAAAAGAGAAGTTTTTTCATTATAAGTATGAAACTTTTAGGCCAAATAGAGTTACAGAGACTAACAGACACATTATCTCAAGGGAAGCAAGTAGACATTGGGCAACTGACAAGATTGGACAACTTTGAGAAAGAAAGCAGTGGGTATAGTTTGTAGTCAAATGCACCTAAGAGAGCAGGAATCTTTTCATTATAAGAACGAAACTTTTAGACTGAATCGCATTACCGGTACAAACGCATACATTCTCTCGGAGATAGCAGCAAGACATGGCCCAATTTACAGGATAGGACAACTTAGAGAAGGAAAGCAGTGGGTATAGATTGCAGTCAAATACATCTATGAGAGCAGAACTCTTTTTATTTTAAGTATGAAACTTTTAGGCTGAATGGACTTACAGACACAAGCGCACACATTCTCTCAGAGAAAGTAGCTAGACATTGGGCAATTAACAGGATGGCATAACTTTCAAAAAGAAAGCAGTGGGTATAGTTTGCAGTCCAACACACCTAAGAAAGTAGAAGTCTTTTCATTATAAGTATGTAACATATTGGCCGAATGGACTTACAGAAACAAACACATATGTTCTCTTAGAGAAAGCTGCTAGACATGGGGCAATTTACAGGATGGCACAACTTTGAGAAAGAAAGCAGTGGATATAGATTGTAGTCAAATGAGCCTAAGAAAGGAGAAGTCATTTCATTATAAGTATGTAACTTTTAAGCCGAATGCAGTTACAGATACTAACACATACATTCTCTCAGAGAAAGCTGCAAGGTATTGGGAAATTTACAGGATTACACAAGTCTGAGAAAGAAAGCAGTGGGTACAGTTCATAGTCATACAGCCTGAGAAAGCAGAAGTCTTTTCATTATCAGTATGAAACTTTTACGCCAAATGGAGTTACAGATATAAATGCATATATTCTCTCAGAGAAAGCTGCTAGATATGGGACAATTTACAGGATTGTGCAAGTTTGAGAAAGAAAGCAGTGGGTATAGTTTGTAGTCAAACACACCTAATAAAGCAAAAGTCTTTTCATTATAAGTATGAAACATTTAGGGCGAATGGAGTAACAGAGACAAACGCATGCATTCTCTCAGAGAAAGCTGCTAGACATTTCCCAATATACAGGATTCCACAACTTTCAGAAAGAAAGCAGTGGGTACAGTTTGTATTCAAACACACCTAAGAAAGGAGAAGACTTTTCATTATAAGTATGTAACTTTTAGGCCAAATCGAGTTAGAGGTACAAACTTATACATTCTCTCAGAGAAAGCTACAATACATTTGGCGATACACAGGATTCCGCAACTTTGAGAAAGAAAGCAGCAGGTGTAATTTGTAGTCAAACAAACCTGAGAAAGGAGAAGTCTTGTCATTATAAGTATGTATCTTTTAGGCCGAAAGGAGTTAGAGATACAAACGCATACATTCACTCAGAGAAAGCTGCTAGACATGGGGTAATTTACATGAGTACACTACTTCGAGAAAGAAAGCGGTTGGTATAGTTCGTAGTCAAACGCACGTAAGACAAGAGAAGTTTTTTCAGTATAAGTACATAACATTTAGGCTGAATGGAGTTACAGTTTAAACGCATACATCCTCTCAGAGATAGCTGGTAGACATGGCCCAATTTAAAGGAATGTATAATGTAGAGAAAGAAAGCAGTGGGTGTAGTTTGTATTCAAACACACCTAACAAAGGACAAGACTTTCCATTATAAGTATGTAACTTTTAATCTGAATACAGTTACAGATACAAACGCATATATTCTTTCAGAGAAAGCTGCTGGACATGGGATAATTGACAGGATTGCACTACATTGAGAAGGAAAGTAGTGGGTATAGATTGCCGTCAAACGTGCGTAAGAAAGGAGAACACTTTTCATTATGAGTATGTGACTTTCAGGCCAATTGGAGTTACAGATACAAATGCATACATTCTCTCAGAGAAAGCTGGTAGACATAGGACCATTTCCAGAATTTCACAACATTGAGAAAGAAAGCAGTGGAGATAGTTGTAGTCAAATGCGCTTAGGAAAGGAGCAGTCTTTTCAATATAAATACATTACTTTTAGGCCGACTGGAGTTACAGATCGAAATGCATACATTCTCTCAGAGAAACCTGCTAGACATAGGGCAATTTATATGATGGCACAACTTTGAGAAAGAAAGCAGTGGGTATAGTTGGTATTCCAGCACACCTAAGATAGTAGAACTCTTTTCATCCTAAGTATGTAACTTATAGGCCAAATGGAGTTACACATACAAACGCATACATTCTTCAGAGAAAGCTTCTAGAAATAGGGCAATTTACAAGATTCTACAACTTTGAGAAAGAAAGCAGTGGGTATAGTGTGTAGTCAAACACACTTAAGAAAGTATAAGCCTTTCATTATAAGTATTTAACAAATAGGCCGAATGGAGTTACAGATACAAACTCATTTATTCTATCAGAGAAACTGCTAGACATTGCCCAATTTACAGGCTTGCAAAACTTTCAGAAAGAAACAAGTGGGTATAGTTTGTAGTCAAACACACTTAAGAAAGCAGAAGTCTTTTCATTATAAATATGAATCTTTTAGGCCGAATGGAGTTACAGATAAAAACGCATACATTCTCTCAGTGAATGCTGCTAGACATTGGGCAATTTACAAGATTTCAGAACATTGAGAAGGAAAGCAGTGTGTTCTGTTTGTAGTCAAACAGCCTAAGAAAGCAGAAGCCTTTAATTATAAGTATGAAACTTTTAGGCTGAATGGAGTTACAGATACAAAGGCATATATTCTCTCAGAGAAAGCTGCTTGATATGGGGCAATTTACAGGATTACATAAGTTTGAGAAAGAAAGCAGAGGATATAGTTAATAGTCAAACCTACATAAGAAAGCATAAGTCTTTTCGTTATAAATATGATACTTTTAGGCTGAATGGAGTTACAGATCCAAACCCTTACATTGTATCAGAGAAAGCTGCTAGACACAGCACAATTTATGGGATTGCACAACTTTCAGAAAGAAAGCAATGTGTATAGTTTGTAGTTAAAGACACCGAAGAAAGGAGAAGTCTTTTCATTATAAGTATGTGACTTTTAGGCTGAAGGAGTTACAGATACAAACGCATACATTTTCTAGAAAAAGCTGCTAGAAATAGGGTAATTTATAGGATTCCACAACTTCAAGAAAGAAAGCAGTCGGTATAGTTCATAGTCAAATGCACGTAAGACAGGATAAGTCTTTTCATTATAAGTACATAACATTTAGGATGAATGCAGTTACAGATAGAACGCATACATTCTCTCGGAGATAGCAGCAAGACATGGCCCAATTTATAGGATTGCACAACTTGGAGAAAGAAAGCAGTGGTACAGTTTGTGGTAAAACACACCTAAGTAAGCGGAAGTCTTTTCATTATAAGTATGAAACTTTTAGGACAAATGGAGTTACAGATACAAATGCATACATTCTCTCAGAGAAAGCTGCTAGACATGGCCACATTACAAGATTGCACAACTTTGAGAAAGAAAGCAGTGGGTATAGTTCGTGTTCAAACACGCTTAAGAAAGGAGAACTCTTTTCATTATAAGTATGTAACTTTTAGGCCGAATGGAGTTAGAGATACAAACACATGCATTCTCTCAGAGAAAGCTGCTAGACATTGGGCAATTTACAGGATTGAACAACTTCGAGAAAGAAAGCAGACTGTATAATTTGTATTCCAACACACTTAAGAAAAAAGAAGTCTTTTCATTATAAGTATGTAACGTTTAGGTCGAACATAGTTACAGAGACAAACCCATACAGTCTCTCAGAGAAAGCTGGTAGACATGGGACAATATGCGGGATTACACAATATTGAGAAAGAAAGCAGCGGGTATAATAGTAGTCAAATGCACTTAGGTAAGGAGAAGTCTTTTCATAATAAGTACGTAACTTTTAGCTCAAATTGAGTTACAGATACAAATGCACACATTCTCTCAGAGAAAGCTGCCAGACATTGCGGAATTTATAGTATTGCACTACTTTCACAAAGAAAGCAGTGGGTATCGTTTGTAGTCAAACATACCTTAGAAAAGAGAAGTCTTTTCATTATAAGTATGTAACTTTTAGGCTGAATGGAGTTACAGATAAAAATGCATATGTTCTCTCAGAGAAAGCTTCTAGTAATATGGCAAGTTACAAGATTCCACAACTTCGAGAAAGAAAGCAGTGGGTATAGTGTGTAGTCAAAAACAGCTAAGAAAACAGAAGTCTTCTCATTATAAGTATGTAACTTTTAGACCAAAGAAACATACAGATACAAACGCATATATTCTCTCAGAGAAAGCATGTAGCCTTCGGGCAATTTACAGGATTGCACAACTTTGAGAAAGAAAGCAGTGGGTATAGTTTGTAGTCAAACACGTCTCAGAGATAAGAAGGGTTTTCATTATAAGTATGAAGCTTTTAGTCCGAATGGAGTTAACGATACAGACGCATGCATTCTCTCACTGAAAGCTGCTGGACATTGGGCAATTTACAGAATTGTACAAATTTGAGAAAGAAAGCAGTGGGTATGGTTTGTAGTCCAACACACCTACAAATCAGAAGTTTTTTTCATTATAAGAGTGAAACATTAAAGCCAAATGGAGTTACGGATACAAACGCATATATTCTCTCAGAGATAGCTGCTAGGTATTGGGAAATTTACAGGATTACACAATTTTGAGAAAGAAAGCAGGGGGTATAGTTTGTACTCAAACACACCTAAGAAAGCAGAAGTCTTTTCATTATAAGTATGAAACTGTTAGGCCAAATGCTGTTACAAACACAAATGCATTCATTCTCTAAGAGAAAGCTGATAGTCATTGGACAATTTACAGACTGAACAACTTTGAGAAAGAAAGCAGTGAGTATAGGTTGTAGTCAAACACACCTAAGAATGGAGAAGTCTTTTCATTACAACTAGGCAACTGTTAGGCTGAATGGAGTTACAGATATGAACACATATATTCTCTCATAGAAAGCTGCTAGACATTGAGCAATTTACAGGCTTGAACAACTTTGATAAAGAGTGCATTGGATACAGTTTGTAGTCCATCACACCAAAGAAAGCAGAAGTCTTTTCATTATAATAAGAAACTTTTAGGCCGAATGGAGTTACAGATACAAACGCACACATTCTCTCAAAGAAAGCTGCTAGACAAAGGGGAATTGACACGATTAAACAACTTTGAGAAAGAAGCAGTGGATATACTTCATAGTCAAACACACCTAAGAAGGAAAACTCTTTTCATTATAAGTATGTAACATTTAGGTAGAATGGAGTTATAGACACTAATGCATACACTCTCTCAGATAAAGCTGCTAGACACTGGACAATTTACAGATTGCACAACTTTGAGAAAGAAAGCAGTGGGTATAGTTTGTAGTCAAACAGACCTAAGAATGGAGAAGTCTTTTCATTATAGGTAGGCAACTGTTAGGCTGAATGGAGTTACAGATACAAACGCACATATTCTCTCAGAGAAAACTGTTAGAAATGGGGCAATTTATAGGGTTATATAACATTGAGAAAGAAAGCAGTGAGTATAATTCGTAGTCAAACACATCAAAGGAAGCAGAAGTCTTTTCATTATAAGTATGTAACTTTAGCCCGAATGGTGTTACAGATACAAACGCATACATTCTCTCGCAGAAAGCTGTGAAACATGGCCCAATTTACAGGACTGCACAACTTTGAGAACAAAAGCAGTGGATATAGTTTGTAGTCAAACACACGTAAGAGAGGAGAAGTCATTTCATTACAAGTATGTAAGTGTTAGTACAAATGGAGTTACAGATTCAAACACATGCATTCTCTCAGAGAAAGCCGCTAGAAATGGGGCAATTTACAGGATTCCACAACACTGACAAAGAAAGAAGTGGGTACAGTTTGTCGTCACACACCTAAGAAAGGGGAAGTCTTTTCATTATAAGTATGTAACATTTAGGCCCAATGGTTTTACAGATAGTAATGAATACATCCTGTCATAGAAAGCTCATAGATTTGGCCAATTTACAGGATTGCACAACTTGGAGAAAGAAACTGTGGGTATACATTTTAGTCAAACCCACATAAGAAAGGAGAAGTCTTTTCATTTCAAGTATGTAACTTTTAGTCTGAATGGAGTTACAGATTCAAACGCATGCATTCGCTTAGGGAAAGCTGTTAGAAATAGGGCAATTTACAAGATTCCAAACACTGAGAAAGAAAGCAGTGTGTATAGTTTGTAGTCAAACACACCTAGGAGAGCAGAAGCCTTTTCATTATAAGTAGTAAACTTTTAGGGCGAATGTAGTTACAGATAGAAACTCATGCATTCTCTCGCAGTAAGGTGTTAGACATGGCCCAATTTACATGAGTGCAGAACTTTGATAAATAA
Source organism: Indri indri (assembly GCA_004363605.1). Classification (NCBI taxonomy): domain Eukaryota; kingdom Metazoa; phylum Chordata; class Mammalia; order Primates; family Indriidae; genus Indri; species Indri indri. The sequence continues at coordinate 81,945 of RJWJ010001584.1, read as the reverse complement.
AGCAGTGGGTATATGTTGCAGACAAACACATCTAAGAGAGTAGAAGTCATTTCATTATAAGTATGCAAGTGTTGGGCCGAATGGAGTTACAGATTCAAACGCACACATTCTATCAAAGACAGCTGCTAGAAGAGGGGAAATTGACAGGATTACACAACTTTGAGAAAGAAGCTGTGGGTATAGTTTGTAGTCAAACACACCTAAGAATGGAAAAGTCTTGTCATTATAAGTAGGCAACTGTTAGGCCGAATGGAGTTACAGATACAAACGCATATATTCTCTCAGAGAAAGCTGCTAGAAATGGGGCAATTTACAGGGTTGTATAACATTGAGAAAGAAAGCAGTGGGTATAATTTGTAGTCAAACACATCTAAAGAAGCAGAAGTCTTTTCATTATAAGTATGTAACTTAAGGGCAAATGGAGTTACAGATAGAAACAAATACATTCTCTCGCAGAAAACTGCTAGACATAGCCCAATTTACAGGATTGCACAACTTTGAGAAAGAAAGCAGAGGGTATAGTTTGTAGTAAAACACACCTAAGAGAGGAGAATTCATTTCATTATAAGTATGTAAGTGTTGGGCCGAATGGAGTTACAGATTGAAACGCATACATTCTCTCAGAGAAAGCTGCCAGAAATGTGGAAATTTGCAGGATTCCAAAACACTGACAAACAAAGCAGTGGGTATAGTTTGTCATCACACACCTAAGAAAGGAGAAGTCTTTTCATAATAAGTATGTAACATTTAGGCCCAATTGTTTTACAGATAGTAAGGAACACATCCTGTAATAGAAAGCTGCTAGACATTGGCCAATTTAAAGGATTGCCCAACTTTGACAAAGAAAGCAGTGGGTACAGTTTGTAGCCAAACACCACTAAGAAAGCAGAAGTCTTTTCATTATAAGTATGATATCTTTATGCCGAATGGAGTTCCAGATACAAGCGCATACATTCTCTCAGAGAAAGCTCCTGGAAACAGGGAAATTTATAGGATTACACAACTTTGAGAAAGTAAGCAGTGGATATAGATTGTAGTCAAATAAACCGAAGAAAGGAGAAGTCTTTTCATTATAAGAATTTAACTTTTAGTCTGAATGCAGTTAGAGATAAAAATGCATACATTGTCTCAGAGAAAGCTGGTAGACATGGCCCAATTTACAGGATTGTGCAACTTGGAGAAAGACACAGTGGGTATCGGTTGTAGTCAAACACACATAAGAAAGGAGAAGTTTTTCATTTCAAGTATGTAACTTTTAGGCTCAATGGAGTTACAGATGCAAACGCATACATTGTCTCAGAGAAAGCTGCTAGACATGGCCCAATTTACAGGATTGTGCAACTTGGAGAAAGAAACAGTGGGTATCAGTTGTAGTCAAACACACGTAAGAAAGGAGAAGTTTTTCATTTCAAGTATGTAACTTTTAGGCTGAATAGAGTTACAGATACAAATGCATACATTGTCTTAGAGAAAACTGCTAGAAATAGACAATTCACAGGATTCCACAACACTGAGAATGAAAGCGGTGTGTATAGTTTGTAGTCAAACAAACCTAAGAGAGCACAAGTCTTTTCATTATAAGTATTAAACTTTTATGCCGAATGGAATTACAGATAGAAATGCACACACTCTCTCACAGTAAGGTGCTAGACATGGCCCAATTTACAGGATTGCACAACTTTGAAAAAGAAAGCAGTGGGTATAAGCTGTAGTCAAACACAGGTAAGAAAGGAGAAGTCTTTTCATTTCCAGTATGTAACTTTTATGTCAAATGTAGTTACAGATACAGAGGCATACATTCTTCAGAAAAAGCTGCTAGGTATTGGGAAATTTATAGGATTACACAATTTTCAGAAAGAAAGCAGTGAGTATAGGTTGTAGTCAAACACACCTAGAAAGCAAAAGTCTTTTTATTATAAGTATGAAACTTTTAGGCTGAATGGAGTTACAGATACAAACGCATACATTCTCTCAGAGAAAGCTGCTAGACATGGGCCACTTTACAGGATTGCACAACTTTGAGAAAGAAAGCAGTGCATACAGTTTGTAGTCAAACACTCCTAAGAAAGGAGAAGTCTTGTCATTATAAGTATGTAACTTTTAGGCCGAATGCAGTTACAGATACAAACGCATACACTGTCTTAGAGAAAGATGCTAGACATGGAACAATTAACAGGATTGAACAACTTTGAGAAAGAAAGCAGTGTGCATATTTTGTAGTAAAACGCACCTAAGAAAGGAGAAGTCATTTCATTTTAAGTATGTAACTTTTAGGCTGAATTTAGTTCCAGATATAAACGCACATATTCTCTCAGAGAAAGCACCTTTAAATGGGGCAATTTACAGGATTACACAACTTTGAGAAAGAAAGCAATGGGTATAGTTTGTAGTCAAATGCGCACAAGAAAGGAGAAGTCTTTTCATTATACCTATGTAACTTTAAGGCCGAATGGAGTTACAGAGACAAAACAATAAATTCATTCTGAGAAGGTAGCTAGATATTGGGTAATTTAAAGGATTGCACAACTTTGAGACGGAATGCAGTGGGTATAGCTTGTACTCGAACACACCTCAGAAAGGAGTAGTCATTTCATTATAAGTATGTAATTATTAGGCCCAATGGAGTTACAGATACAAACTGATATATTCTCGCAGAGAAAGCTGCTAGACATGAGGCAATTTGCAGGATTACCCAACTTTGAGAACAAAAGCAGCGGGTATAGTTTGCACTCAAATGCACTTAAGAATGGAAAAGTCTCTTCATTATAAGTATGTAACTTCTAGTACGAATGGAGATAGAGATACAAACGCCTACATTCGCTCAGAGAAAGCTGCTAGAGATGGCCCAACTTACAGGATTGCACAACTTTGATAAAAGAAAGCAGTGGGTGTAGCTTGTAATCAAACACAATTAAAAAAGGAGTTGTCATTTCATTATAAGTATGTAACTTTTAGGCCGAATGGAGTTGCAGATACAAACTCATATATTCTCTCAGAGAAAGCTTCTAGACATGGGGTAATTTCCAGGATTACACAGCACTGAGAAAGAAAGAAGTGGGTATAGTTTGTAGTCAAAGGAACTTAAGAAAGGAGAAGTCATTTCATTATAAGTATGTAACTTTTAGGCCAAATGGAACTATAGATTCAAACGCATGCATACTCTTAGAGAAAGCTGCTACAAATAGGGCAATTTACAGGATTCCACAACTTTGAGAAAGAAAGCAGTGGGTATACTTTATACTCAAACACACCTAAGAAAGGAGAAGTCTTTTCATTATAGGAATGTAACTTTTAGGCCGAATGGACTTACCAATACACACACATACATTCTATTAGAGAAAGGTGCTAGATATAGGGCAATTAACAGGATTCCACAACATTGAGAAAGAAAGCAGTGGGTATAGTTTTTTGTAAAACACACCTAAGAAAGGAGATGTCTTTTCATGATAAGTATGTAACATTTAGGCCCATTGGAGTTACAGATACTATCGCATATATTCTCTCAGAGAAATCTGATAGATATTGGCCAATTTTCACTATTGCACACCTTTGAGAAAGAAAGCAGAGGGTAGAGTTTCACGCAAACACAACTAAGAGAGCAGATGTTTCTCATTATAAATATGGAAATTAAAGCTGAATGGAGTTACAGATACAAACGCAGACATTCTCTCAGAGGAAGCTGCTAGGCACTGCCCAATTTACAGGATTGCACAACTTTGAGAGGAAAAGCAGTGGTTATAGTATGTGGTCAAACACACCTAAGAAAGCAGAAGACTTTTCTTTATCATATGATACTTTTAGGCTGAATAGAGTTACAGATACAAGTGCATACATTCTCTCAGAGAAGGCCAAGAGGCGTGGCACAATTTACAGGATTGCACCACTTTGAGAAAGAAAGCAGAAGATATAGTTTGTAGTCAAACATACTTAAGAAAGGAGAAGTCTTTTCATTATAAGAATGTAAATTTTAGGCCGAATGGAGTTACAGATACAAATGCATACATTCTCTCAGAGAAAGCAGCTACAAATGGGGCAATTTATAGGATTACACAACTTTGAGAGAGAAAGCAGTGGGTATACTTTGTAGTCAAACAAACCTAAGAAAGGGGAAGTCTTTCAATTATAAGTATGTAACTTTTAGATGGAATGGAGTTACAGATACTAACGCATATATTCTCTCAGATCAAGCTGGTAGACATTGCCCAATTTACCGGATTGCACAACTTTGAGCAAGAAAGCAGTGGGTATAGTTTGTAGTTCAGCACACCTGAGAAAACAGAGTCTTTTCATTATAAGAATATGACTTTTGTGCCCAATGGAGTTACAGATACAAATGCATACATTCTCTCAGAGAAAGCTACTAGAAATAGGGCAATTTACAGGATTCCACAAGTTTGAGAAAGAAAGCTGTGGATACAGTTTGTAGTAAAACACACTTAAGAAAGCAGAAGTCTTTTCATTATCAGTATGAAACTTTTAGGCCAAATGGAGTTACAGATACAAACGCATACATTCGCTCAAGGTAAGCTGCTAGACATGGCCCAATTTACGGTATTGCACAACTTTGAGAAAGAAAGCAGTAGGTATAGTTTCTAGTCAAGCACACCTAAGAAAAGATAAGTTTTTTCATTATAAGTGTGTAACTTGTAGGCCAAATGGAGTTACAGATACAAACGCATATATTCTCTCAGAGAAAGATGCTAGACATGGCCCAATTTTCAGGATTGCACATCTTTGAGAAAGAAAGCAGTGGGTACAGTTTGTAGTCAAACACACCTAAGAAAGGAGAAGTCCTTTCATTATAAGTATGTAACTTTTAGGCTGAATGGATTAGCAGATTCAAATGCATACATTCTCTCAGAGAAAGCTGCTGGAAAAAGGGCAATTTATAGGATTCCACACTTTGAGAAAGAAAGCAGGGTGTATACTTTGTAGTCAAACACACCTAAGAAAGGAGAAGTCTTGGCCGGGCGCAGTGGCTCACGGCTGTAATTCTAGGACTCTGGGTGCCTGAGGCCATTGGATTGTTTGAGCTCAGGAGTTGTACATCATCCTGAGAAACAGTGATACCGTGTCCTCTACTAAAAATAGAAAGTAATTAATCAGACAACTAAAAATACATAGAAAAAATTAGCCACGCATGGTGGCACATGCCTGTAGTCCCAGCTACTCGGGAGGCTGAGGCAGAAGGATTGCTTGAGCCCTGGAGTTTGAGGTTGCTGTGAGCTAGGCTGACGCCACGGCACTGTTTCCCAGGCAGCCCAGTGAGACTCTGTCTCAAAAAAAAAAAAAAAAGAAAGGAGAAGTCTTTACATCACAAGAATGTAAGTTTTAGGCCAAATGGATTTACTGACACAAACGCATATATTCACTCAGAGAAAGCTGCTAGACATTGGCAAATTTACAAGATTGCACAGCTTTGAGAAAGATAGCAGAGCTTATAATTTGTAGTCAAACACACCTAAGAAAGCAGAAGTCTTTCCACTGTAAGTATTTAAATTTTAGGCCAAGTAGAGTTACAGAGACAAACCCACACATTCACTCAGAGAAGGCAGCTAAACATTGTGCAATTTACAGGATTGCACGACTTTGAGACAAAAAGCAGTGACTATGGTTTGTAGTCAAACACAACTAAGAGAGCTGAAGATACTCATTATAAGTATGAAAATTTAAGCCGAATGGAGTTACAGATACAAACGCTTACGTTCTCTCAGAGAAAGCTACTAGACATGGCCCAGTTTACACGATTGCACCACTTTGAGAAAGGAAGCAGTGGGTATAGCTTTTTGTCAAACACACCCAAGACAGTAGCCGTCTTTTCATTATAAGTACGTAACTTTTAGGGCGAATGGAGGTACAGATACAAACCCATATATTCTCTCACAGGAAGCTGCTAGACATGGGGCAATTTCCCAGGCTTACACGGCATTGAGAAAGAAAGCAGTGTGTATAGATTTTAGTCAAACGCACTGGAGAAAGGAAAAGTCTTTCATTATAAGTATGTAACTTTTAGGCCGAATGCAGTTACAGATACAAACGCATACATTCTTTCAGAGAAAGGTGCTAGACATGACCCAATTTACAGTATTGTGCAACTTTCAGAAAGAAAGCAGTGGGTATACTTTGTAGTCAAACACACCTAAGAAAGGACAAGTCTTTTCATTATGTGTATGTAACTTTTAGGCCAAATGGAGTTACAGATACAAACGCATATATTCTCTCAGAGAAAGATGCTAGACATGGGCAATTTACAGGATTACACAACTTTGGGAGAGAAAGCAGAGGGTATAGATTGTAGTCAAAAGCACCTAAGAAAGGGGAAGTCTTTTCATTATAGGTATGTAACTTTTTGGCCGAATGGAGTTACACAGGAAAACCCATACATTCACTCAGAGAAGGCAGGTACACATTGTGCCATTTACAGGATTGCACAACTTTGAGAAAGAAAGCAGTGGCTACAGTTTGTAGTCAAGCACACCTGAGAAAGGAAAAATATTTCATTATAACTATGTAACATTTAGGCCGAATGGAGTTCCAGATTCTAACGCATACATTCTCTCAGAGAAACCTGATAGACATAGAGCAATTTACTGGATTGAGCAACTCTGAGAAAGAAAGCACTGGATATAGTTTGTAGGCAACATACCTAATAAAGCAGAAGTCTTTTCATTATAAGTATGTAACTTATAGGCCGAATGGAGTTACAGATGCAAATGCATACATTCCCTCAAGGCAAGGTGCTAGACATGGGACAATTTCCAGGATTATACAGCACTGAGAAAGAGAGAAGTGGGTACAGTTTGTAGTCAAATGCACTTAAGAAAGGAAAAGTCTTTTCATTAGAAGAATGTAACTTTTAGGCCGAATGGAGAAACAGATACAAATGCATACATTCTCTCAGAATAAGCTACTAGAAATAGGGCAATTTACAGGATTCCACAAGTTTGAGAAAGAAAGCAGTGGGTATAGTGCGCAGTAAAACACACTTAAGAATGCGGAAGTCTTTTCATTATAATGATGAAATATTTAGTCCGAATGGAGTTTCAGATACAAACGCAGACATTCTCTCACAATAAACTGCTACACATGGCCCAATTTACAGGATTGCACAACTTTGAGAAAGAAAGCAGTGGGTATAGTTTGTAGTCAAACAAACCTAAGAAAGGAGAAGTCTTTTCATTATACGTATGTAACTTTTAGGCTGAATGGAGTTACAGATACAAACACATATATTCTCTCAGAGTAAGCTGCTAGAAATGGGAGAATTTACAGGATTACGCAACTTTGAAAGAGAAAGCAGTAGGTATAGTTTGTAGTCAATCACACCTAAGAAAGGAGAAGTCTTTTCATTATAAGTATGTCACTTTTAGGCGGAATGGAGTTACAGATACTAACGCATACATTCGCTTAGATCAAGCTGCTAGTTATTGGCCAATTTACCGTATTGCACAACTTCGAGAAAGAAAGCAGTGGGTGCAGTTTGTAGTTCAATACACCTAAGAAAGCAGAAGTCTTTTCACTATAAGTATGTAACTTTTTGGTCACATGGAGTTACACAGGCAAACCCATACATTCACTCAAAGAAGGCAGTTATACATTGGGCAATTTACAGGATTGCACAACTTTCAGAGAGAAAGCAGTGGGTATAGTTTGTAGTCAAACACATCTAGGAAAGGAGAAATCTTTTCATTATAAGTATGTAACTTTTAGGCCAAATGGAGTTACAGATACAAATGCATACATTCAGAGAAAGCTGCTAAAAATAGGGCAATTACAGCATTCCACAACATTTAGAAAGAAAGCTGTGTGTACAGTTTGTATTCAAAGAGACCTAAGAAAGGAAACTCTTTTTATTATAAGTATGTAACATTAAGCCGAATGGAGATTCAAATGCAAATGCATGCATTGTCTCAGAACAAGATGCTAGACAAGGGGAAATTTACAGGATTGCATAAATTTGAGACAGAAATCAGTGTGAATAGTTTGTAGTGAATCACACAAAAGAAAGTGGAAATCAATTCATTATATTTATGTAACTTTTATACCTAATGGAGTTACAGATACAGACACACACATTCTCTAAGTGAAAGCTGCTAGACAAGGGACATTTTACAGGATTGAAGCACTTTGAGAAAGAAAGCAGTTGGTATAGTTTGTAGTAAAACACACCTAAGGAAGGAGAACGCTTTTAATTATAGGTATGTAACTTTTAGGCAGAATGGAATTACAGATAAAAACACATACATTCTCTCAGAGAATGCTTCTAGACAAGGGGCAATTTACAGCATCGCACAATTTTCAGAAATAAATTAGTCTGTATAGTTTGGAGTTAAACATACCTAATCCAGGAGAAGTATTTTCTAGATAAGTATATAACCTTTAGGCCGAATGGATTTACAGATACAAACGCATACATTCTCTCAGAGAAACTGCCAGACATGGGGCAATTTGAAGGATTGCACAACTTTGAGAATGAAATCAGTGTTTATAGTTTATAGTTAAACACAGCTAAGAAGGGAGAAGTATTTTCAATATAAGTATATAACCTTGAGACTGAATAGAGGTACACATAAAAATGCATAGATTCACTGAGAGAAAGCTGCTTGACAAGGGGCAATTTACAGTATTGCAGCACTTTTAGAAAGAAAGCAGTGGGTATAGTTTGCAGTGAAAGACACCTAAGAAAGGATAACTCTTTTCATTATTGGTATGTAACTTTTGAAACTAATGGGGTTAGAGATACAATCCCATGCATTCTCTCAGTGAAAGCAGCTGGACATGGGGCAATTTACAGCACTGGGCAACTTTCAGAAAGAAAGCAATTGGTATAGTATGTGCTCAAACACGAGTAAGAAAGGAGAACTCTTTTCATTATATGTATGTAACTTTTAAAACTAATGGAGTTGCTGATACAAACACATTCTCTCAGTAAAAGCAGCTGGACATGGCGCAATTTACAGCACTGGGCAACTTTAAAAAGGAAAACAATTGGTATAGTATGTGGTGAAACACAAGTAAGAACAGAGAAGTCTTTTCATTATTAGTTTGTAACTTTTAGCCTGAATGGAGTTACAGATAGAAATGAAAGGATTCTCTCAGAGAAAGCTGCTAGATAAGGTGCAATTTACAGGATTGCACAACTTTGAGGAAAAAATCAGTGTGTATAGTTTGTAGTGAAAAACACGTAAGAAAGGAGAAGACTTTTCACTATATGTATGTAACTTTTATACCTAATGGAGTTACAGATACAAATGCATAGATTCTGAGAGACAATGCTGCTAGAAAAGGGGCAATTTACAGGATTGCAGCACTTTGAGAAAGACAGCACTGGGTATCGTTTGTAGTGAAACACACCTAAGAAAGGAGAACTTTTTCATTATAGGTATGTAACTTTTAGATCTAATGGAGTTACACATGCAAATGCATACATTCTCTCAGGGAAAGCTGCTAGACATGGGGCAATTTACAGGATTGCACAACTTTGAGAATGAAATCAGTGCATATCTTTTGTAGTTAAACACACCTAAGAAATGAGAATACATTTCATTATAAGTATGTACCTTTTATGCCAAATGGAGTTACAGATACAAACACATACATTCTCTCAGAGAAAGCTACTAGACATGATGCATTTTTCTGGATTAAACAACTTTGAGAAAGCAAGCATTAGGTATAGTTTGTAGTGAAACACACCTAAGAAAGAAGTCTTTTCATTATAAGTTTGTAACTTTTAGCCCTAACGGACATACAGATACACACGTAAGCATTCTCTCAGAGAAACTGCGAGACATGGATCAATTTACAGGTTTGCAAAACTTTCAGAAAAATAACAGGGTGTATATATTGTAGTTAAACACACCTAAGAAAGAAGAATTCTTTTCATTATAAGTATGTATCTTTTAGACCTAATGGAGTTACAGATACAAACGCATACATGTTCTCAGTGATAGTCCTAGACATGGGGCAATTTTCAGGATTGCACAACTTTCAGAAAGAAAGCAATGGGTATAGTATGTGGTCAAACACACGTAAGAAAGGAGAAGTCTTTTCATTATAATATGTAACTTTTAGGCTGAATGGAGTTACAGATACAAACGCATAGGTTCTCTTAGAGAAAGCTGCGAGACATGGGGCAATTTACAGGATTGCACAACTTTGAGAAAGAAATCAGTGTGTATAGTTTGCAGTTAAACATACCAAAGACAGGAGAAGTTTTTTCATTATAAGCATGTACCTTTTAGGATGAAGGGACTTACAGATACAAATGCATAGATTATCTTAGAGTAAGCTGCTAGACAAGGGGCAGTTTACAGGATTGCAGCACTTTCAGACAGAAAGCAGTGGGTATAGTTTGTAGTGAAACACACCTTGGAAATGAAAGCTCTTTTCATTATTGCTATGGAACTATTAGACCTAATGGAGTTACAGATACAAACGCATACATTCTCTCAGTGAAAGTGGCTAGAAGTCAGGCAATTTACATGATTGCACAACTTTCAGTAAGAAAGCAACAGGTATAGTATGTGGTCAAAGAAACGTAAGAAACGAGAAGCCTTTTCATTATTAGTTTGTAACTTTTATGCCTAATGGAGTTACACATACAAACGCATACATTCTCTCAGAGAAAGCTGCTAAACAAGGGGCAATTTAAGGATTGCCGCACTTTTAGAGAGAAAGCAGTGAGTATACTTTGTAGAGAAACACACCTAAGATAGGAGAACTCTTTTGATTATACGTACATAACTTTTAGAGCTAATGTAGTTACAGATACAAACTCATGCATTCTCAGTGAAAGCTGCTGGACATGGGGCAATTTACAGCATTGCACAACTTTCAGAAAGACAGCAATGGGTATAGTATGTGGGCACAGACAAGTAAGAAAGGAGAATTCTTTTCATTGTAAGTATGTAACTTTTAGGCCCAATGGAGTTACAGATATAAATGCATACTTTCTCTTAGAGAAAGCTGCTAGACATGGGGCAATATACAGGATTGCACAAATTTGAGAAAGAAATCAGTCTGTATAGTTTGTGGTTAAACACAGCTAAGAAAGTAGAACTCTTTTCATTACGGATATGTAACTTTTAGACCTAATGAAGTTACAGATACAAACGCATACATTCTCTCATTGAAAGCTTCTAGCAAGTGGCAATTTACAGGATTGAAGCACTTTGGGAAAGAAAGCAGTTGGTATAGTTTGTAGTAAAACATGCATAAGAAAGGAAACTTTTCATTATAGGTATGTAACTTCTAGGCTGACTGAAGTCACAGATACAAATGCATGCATTCTCTCAGAGAATGCTGCTAGACACGGGGCAATTCACAGGACTGCACAACTTTGAGAAAGAAATCAGAGTGCATAGCTTGTAATTAAACACACGTAAGAAAGGAGAAGTATTTTCATTATAAGTATGTACCCTTTAAGCTGAATGAAGTTACAGATAAAACGCATACATTCTCTGAGAGAAAGCTGCTCAACGAGGGGCAATTTATAGGATTGTAGCACTTTCAGAAAGAAACCAGCGGGTACAGTTTGTAGCAAAAGACACCTAAGAAAAGAAAACTCTTTTCATTATTGTTATGTAACTTTTAGAAATAATGGAGTTACAGATACAAACGCATACATTCTATCAGTGAAAGCTGCTAGACATGGAGCAATTTACAGGATTGCAGAACTTTCAGAAAGAAATCAGGGGGAGGAGCAAGATGGCAGACGAGAAAAGCCGCCAGTCAGACTGTCTCTGTAAAAAGGACAAATTTCGAAGAAAGAGAAAAAGGTAAACTAGCGGAGAAACATAGATCGGGTGAGGGTCGGAAGGAAGGGTGCCTGAAACTACAGGAGACACCACGGGAAGACGATGCAGAGGAGAACTGGAAGGAGAAAGGTCCCAAGAAGCTTGAAGACAAGCAACAAGGGTAGTTGGAGCAGTTAACTTTTCCCTCCCTTGCATCTTGGACTGTTGGTGGCCTCCTGAGAGGTTGGAGAGACCTGCCGACACCAGCCCAGAGACGGCTGCCACCAGTGAACAGTGGCACCTAGTGGACTTGGCGCCGGGTTCCCACCCCACTCAGGGCACCTCCCCGGGCACGGACCCGAGCCTACTGGCAGATGCCATAGTGATCCATTCTCTCCTTCCCCCCCCAACCTGAGGGTGCCCAGAGAGACAATATAACCGTCACACAGAGGCATATCTAAGGAACAGGACCTTTCCTTTTAGGGCACTACAGCAGACTGAGGGGTACTCAGACTGCAAGCCCCCTACCTGCCAGCCCTTGCAGGTGCTGCTTGCCTGGGAACTCCAGGAGAATGGGACAAATCCCGAGGTGGAGTGAAATGGATCCAGCTTGGGCACACTGAAAGTGTTTCGGGACCAACACCCCTCCCCCTGGCCGGGGCAGCGATTGATCTCTGGGGCCCAGGGGACAGGTCTGCAGACCAGACCCCATACACCCAGGTCACGATCGCATTGCCCTGGGGCATGGAGGAGATATCTGTGAAAGATCCTGCTGAGGAGTGTGTGCCTTCAAGGGCAGATCAGTGAGCCTGAGTGGCAGCCCTCCTCCCGAAAGAGGGCTGTGCACCCAGCTCAGGCTGCGATCCTTGGTGGGGAATCTCCCGGCCCATGTCACGGCCAGTGGAGATCCATCAGTCTGAGGTCCCACTTGCTGGCAGAGACCTGGGAGAGGACACGGGAGGGGGAGAGGGGAGAGGAGCAAGACCTGCTCCAGAGTGTGGGTCTTGGACAGCTCCGCCCTCCAAGCCCAGACTTTCAGCCGAGTGGAGCCATTTCAGCCCCTCCTGGTAGCTTTGCACAGAAAAAAAGAGCAGACCTTTGACCCAGCTAACAACAGTTGTGGAGCCTGAGGGCAGGTTTACCCAAACCAGCCCAACCCAGACACACTCCAATTCTTGCCCCCAATGAGGTGGAGAATAAGGACAGCTGAGTCTACGATCCCGGGTAAGAACCTCTTGGCCCACGTCATAGCAAGGGGAGATCCATCAGCTTAAGTTCCTGCTTGCTGGCAGAGGCCTGGGAGTGGCCACGGAGAGGGGGAGAGTCGAGGGGAGCGAGACCTGCTCCAGAGTGCGGGTCTTGGACATCCCCACCCCACAAGCCCAGACTTTCAGCTGAGTGGAGCCACTTCAGGACCTCCTCACAGCTTTGCACGCAAAGACCAGAACTTTGACCCCTGCTAACAGCAGTTGTGGAGCCTGAGGACAGGCTTACCCAACCTAGCCCCAGCCAGACTCACTCCCATTCCTGCCCCCACTGAGGTGGAGAACAAGGACACACCTGGAAATCCCATGGCCCCACCCATCACCCAAGGCACATTAGGACCTCTCTGGAGGAAGAGCTAGCTACAGGATCCAAAAACATCATGCTCCTCCCTGCAAGTGCCAGCTACTGACAAGGAGGTCACCCTGCACGTGCTTTTACTGCATCTACTGATTCATCATGAAGGGTGTGGTCAAATCTCACCCACAAACACCACCTACTGGCTCAGAGACTAAACAGGGCATGTCATTATCCAAAGGAAAATCTAAAGGCAAGAAGGAATACTTATACAGATGGGAAGGAACCAGTGAAAGAACTCTGGAAGTGTGAAGACTCAAACGAAAAGAAAACCCCCAAAGAGGAACAACAGCTCCCCAGCATGGACATTAACCAAATTCAGAACACTAAAATGACAGAAGAAGAATTTGAAACATGGATTGTAAGAAAACTGAATGACATGCAAGAAAAAATGGATAAGCAACACAAAGAAACCACAAAAAAAAATCCAAGAATTGGAAGAAAAATTCACTAAAAAAATTGAAATACTAAAGAAAAATGAAAACGATTTCCTGGAAATGAAGGACTTATTCAGGGAACTACAAAACACCATGGAAAGCCTCAAGAACAGGGTAGATCAAACAGAAGAAAGAATCTCAGAGATTGAAGAAAACTCCTTCCAATTAAATAAGTCAGTCACAGAGATTGAGCAAAAAATTAAGAGAGAAATAAGCCTACAAGAAACGAGGGATTGTGTTAAAAAACTGAACCTGAAGGTGATTGGGGTTCCGGAAGGTGAGGAAGAAAACACTCAAGGGCTGGATAAACTATTTGAAGAATTAATAGAGGAGAATTTCCCAAGCCTTACTAAAAATCTAGATAAACAGGTACAAGAAACTCAATGGAACCCGGGGAGATTCAATGCAAATAGGAAGACACCACGTCACACAGTGATCAGATTGACCAAAATAGCCACTAAAGAGGCCCTTATACGAGATGTAAGGCAAAAGAAACAAGTAACATACAAAGAAAAGCCCATCAGAATAAAACCACATTTCTCAACTGAAACCCTACAAGCAAGAAGAGACTGGGGCCCCATTATTACTTTTCTGAAACAGAATAATGGCCAGCCTTGAATCTTGTACCCTGCTAAACTAAGTTTCATATAGGAAGGACAAATAAAGACATTCTCAGATAAGCAAAGACTGAGGGAATTCACCAAGATAAGACCAGCTCTCCAAGAAGTACTCCAAACAGAATTACACAAGGATCAGCACAATAAACACTCTCCAACGTGAAACCACTCAAAAGTTAAAGATCAAAGGCTAGATCCCACAATGGCACCAGAGAGAAAACAAAGCAACAAAATGCAACCCAACAGAATGAACAGTAATTCACCACACTTATCGGTTCTCTCAATAAATGTGAATTGTTTGAACTCCCCTCTCAAGAGACATAGGCTGGCTGAGTGGATAACAACAACAACAAAAAAAGCCAAGCATCTGCTGTCTCCAGGAAACGCATCTAACCTGCAAGGATGCATTTAGCCTCAAAATAAAGGGGTGGAAATGATTATTTTAAGCAAATGGAAGCCAAAGAAGGCTGGTGTGGCAGTTTTGATCTCAGATAACTTGGTTTTTAAATCAACAAAATAATAAAAGACAAAGGGGGTCACTATATAATGGTGACGGGTACAGTTCAACAAGAAGACATAACAATTCTAAATATGTATGCATGCAACTTAGGGGCACCCATATTCATAAAGCAAACTCTATTTGATCTAAACAAATCGATAGACAGCAACACCATAATAGTCAGAGACTTCAACACCCCACTGACAGCACAGGACAGATCCTCCAAACAGCAAATTAACAAAGAAATATTGGACGTAAACAGAACTCTAGAACAAATGGGCTTGACTGACATTTACAGGACGTTCTACCCCAAAACCACTGAATACACGTTCTTCTCATCAGCTCATGGGACATTCTCTAAGATTGACCATATTTTAGGACACAAAGCATGTCTCAAGAAATTTAAAAAAATAGAAATCATACCATGCATCTTCTCAGATCACAGTGGAATAAAAACAGAAATCAACCCCAACGGAAACTCTCATCTCTACACAAAGTCATGGAAATTAAACAGCTTTCTGCAGAACGATTCCTTCATAAACGAGGAAGTAAAGATGGAAATCAAAAGATTCTTTGAACTAAATGACAAAGGTGACACAAGTTACCAAAATCTGTGGGACACAGCCAAAGCAGCCCTGAGAGGAAAGTTTATTTCCATAAATGCCTATATCCAAAAGTCAAAAAGATCACAAATAGACAACCTAATGAATCGACTCAAAGAACTGGAAAAGGAAGAACAGACCGACCCCAAAACCAGCAGAAGAAGGGAAATTAGTAAGATCAAATAGGAACTAAATGAAATCGACAAGGAAACTATATGGAAGATTAATAAAACAAAAAGTTGGTTCCTTGAAAAAATAAACAAAATTGACACACCTTTGGCTAAACTAACGAAAAACAGAAAAGAAAAATCCCTGATAAGCTCCATCAGGAACAAAAAAGGAGAAGTTTCAACCGATTACATGGAGATTCAAGATGTAATTTATGAATATTACAAAAACCTTTATGCACACAAGCTAGAGAATGTGGAGGAAATGGATCAGTTTTTAGAAACACAAAGCCTCTCTAGGCTCAAACAGGAAGAAATAGAATTCCTGAACAGACCAATATCAAGCACTGAAATTGAAACAGCAATAAAAAACTTTCCAAAAAAGAAAATTCCTGGACCAGACAGTTTCATACCCAAATTTTTCCGCACCTACAAAGAAGAAGTGGTGCCTATACTGCACAAATTATGCCACAGCATGCAGAAGAATGGATTCCTCCACAGCACATTTTATGAAGCCAAGATAACCCTGATACAAAAACCAGGAAAGGACACAACAGAAAAGGAAAACTACAGACCAATATCCCTTATGAATAGAGGTGTGAAAATTCTCAACAAAATTCTAGCTAACACAATCCAGGTGCTTATTAAGAAAATAATCCATCATGACCAAATGGACTTCATTCCAGAGATGCAGGGATGGTTCAATATATGCAAATCTATAAACGTAATTCAGCACATAAACAGACGTAAAAACAAAAACCATAGGATTCTCTCAATATATGCAGAAAAAGCATTGGACAAAATTCAACACCCTTTTATGATAAGAATGCTTAACAAAATAGGCATAGATGGGGCTTACCTAAAAATGGCACAAGCCATTTATGACAAACCCACAGCCAACATCATACTGAATGGGGAAAAATTGAAAGCATTCCCATTTAGATCTGGAACCAGACAAGGTTGCCCACTATCTCCATTTCTATTCAACATAGTGCTGGAAGTCCCGGCCACAGCAATCAGGCAATAGAGTGGAATTAAAGGCATACAGATGGGAACAGAAGAGATCAAACTCTCACTATTTGCTGATGATATGATATTATATCTAGAAAACACCATGGATTCAACCAAGAGGCTCCTGGAAGTCACAAATGAATTCAGTGAAGTATCAGGATACAAAATCAATACACACAAATCAGAGGCTTTCTTATACGCCAATAGCAGTCATACTGAGAACCTAATCAAAGACTCAATTCCCTTCACAATAGCAACAAAGGAAATAATGTATCTAGGAATATATCTAATTAAGGAGGTAAAAGACCTCTACAGGGAGAATTATGAAACATTGAGGAGGGAAATAGCAGAGGACGTAAACAGGTGGAAAATCATACCGTGCTCGTGGGTCGGCAGAATCAACATTGTTAAGATGTCTATACTACCCAAAGTGATCTACAGATTCAACGCAATCCCTATTAAAATACCAACATCATTCATCACAGATGTAGAAAAATTAATTCTACACTTCGTATGGAACCAGAGAAGACCCTTCATAGCAAAGACAATTCTAGGCAATAAAAACAAAATGGGAGGTAGCAACTTACCAAACTTCAAACTTTATTATAAGGCTTTAGTAATCAAAAAAGCTTGGTAGTGGCACACAAACAGAGCCATTGCCCAGTGGAACAGAACTGAGAACCCAGATATAAACCGTCCTCATTTAGCCACCTAATCTTTGACAAAGCAGTCAAAAACATACAATGGGGAAAATAATCCTTATTCAATAAATGGTGCTGGGAAAACCGGATAGCCACATGCAAAAGATCGAACCAGGATCCACACCTTTCACCTCTCACAAAAATCAACTCACGCTGGGTAACAGATTTAAACCTCAGGAGTGAAACTATTAGAATTCTAGAGGAAGATGTTGGAAATACTTTTCTAGGCATTGGCCTAGGCAAAGAATTTATGAAGAAGACACCCAAGGCAATCACAGCAACAATAAAAAAAAAAGAATGGGACCTGATCAAATTAAAAAGCTTCTTCACAGCCAAAGAAACTGTCACAAGAGTAAACAGACAACCTACAGAATGGGAGAAAATTTTTGCATGCCACAAATCTGACAAAGGCTGATAACTAGAGTCCACTTAGAATTCAGGAAAATCAACAAGAAAAAATCAAACAACCCTATCAAAAACTGGGCAAAGGACATGAACAGAGACTTTTCAAAAGAAGACAGAATAATGGCCCAAAAACCTATGAAAAAATGCTCAACATCTCTAATCATCAGGGAAATGCAAATCAAAACCACAATGAGATATCACTTATCTCCAATGAGACTGGCCTTTATTCAAAAGTTTGTATATGGAACACAAGTAGGTCTAAGAGTCACATACCTATAATGAAACAGTTCTCCTTTCTTACGTGAGTTTCACTACAAATTATACCCACTGCTTTCTTTCTCAGTGTGCTCCAATCCTGTAAATTGCTCCTTGTCTGGCAGCTTTCTCTCAAAGAAACTATGCGTTTTTATCTATACCTCCATTCGGCCTAAAATGTACGTAATTATAATGAAAAGACTTTTCCGTTCTTAGGTGTGTTTAGCTACAAACTATACACACAGATTTCCTTCTCAAAGTTGTGCGTTTCTTTATATTGCCCCATATCTAGCAGCTTTCTCTGAGCGAATATTGCGTTTGTATGTGTAACTCCATTCGGCTTAAAAGTTACAAACTTATAATTAAAACACTTCTCCTTTGTAGAGTGTGTTTCACTACAAAGTATACCTACTGCTTTCTTTGTGAAAGTTGTGTAATCCTGTGAATTGCCCCATGTCTAGTAGTTTTCACTGAGAGAATGTATGCGTTTGTGTCTGTAACTCCATATTGCCTAAAGGTTATATACTCATATTGAGAAGAGTTATATTTTCTTAGGTGTGTTTAGCTACAAACTATACAGACTGCTTTCTTTCTTGAAGTTGTGCAATCCTGTGAACTGCCCCATGTCTAGCAGCTTTCTCTGAGAGAATGTACGTGTTTGTATCTGTAACTCCACTTGGCCTAAAGTTACATACTTGTAATGAAAAGACTTTTCCTTTCTTACTTGCGTTTGAGCACATACTATGCCCATTGATTTCTTTCTAAAAGTTGTGCAATCCTGTAAATTTCCCCATGTCCAGCAGCTTTCACTGACAAAATGTATGCGTTTGTGTCTGTAACTCCATTAGCTCTAAATTTTGCGTACTTATAATGAAAAGAGTTCTCCTTTCTTAGGTGTGTTTCACAACATAGTACACTCACTGCTTTCTTTCTCAAAGTGCTTCCATCCTTAAATTTCCCCTTGTCTAGCAGCTTTCTCTGAGAGAATGTGTGGGTTTGTATCTGTAACTCCATTCGGCCTCAAAGTTACAAAATAATAATGAAAAGACTTCTCCTTTCTTACGTCTTTTCATTATAAGTTTTTAACTTCTAGGCCGAATGGTGTTGCAGATACAAACGCACACATTCTCGCAGAGAAAGCTGCTAGGCATGGGGCAATATAAAGAAATGCACAACTTTGAGAAGGAAATCTGTGTGTATAATTTGTAGTTAAACATACCTAAGAAAGGAAAAGTCTTTTCATTATAATTATGTACATTTTAGGCCAAATGGAGTTACAGATAAAAATGCATAGATTCTTTGAGAGAAAGCTGCTAGACAAGGGGCAATTTACAGGATTGGAGCACACTGAGAAAGAAAGCAGTGTGTATAGTTTGTTGTGAAACACACCTAAGAAAGAAAAACTCTTTCATTATAGGTATGTGACTTTTAGACCTACTTGAGTTCCATATACAAACAAACACATTCACTCAGTGTAAGCTGCTAGACATGGGGCTATTTACAAGATTGCACAACTTACAGAAAGAAAGCAGTGGTTATAGTATGTAGTCAAAAAAATGTAACAAAGAAGAAATCTTTTTATTATAAGAATGTAACTTTTAGGCCAAATGGAGTTGTAGATACAAACGCATACAGTCTCTTAGACAAAGCTGCTAGACATGGAGCAATTTACATGATCGCAGCACTTTGAGAAAGAAATCAGTGGGTATAGTTTGTAGTGAAACACACCTAAGAAAGGAGAACTGTTTCATTATAGGTATGTAACTTTTAGACCTAATAGAGTTACAGATACAAACGCACACATTCTCTCAAAGAAAGCTGGTAGACATGGGGCAATTGAAAGGATTGCAAACCTTAGAGAAAGAAATCAGTGTGCATAGTTTGAGGTTAAACACACATAAGAAAGCAGAAGCATTTTCATTATAAGTTTGTACCTTTAAGGTCGAATGGAGTTACAGATACAAACGCATACAATCTCTAAGAGAAAGTGGCAACACGTGGCGCAATTTACAGGATTGCAAAATTTTGAGAAAGAAATCAGTGTGTATAGTTTGTAGTTAAACACAGTTAGGAAAGGAGAACAGTTTTCATGACAGTTATGTAACTTTTAGACCTAATGGGCTTACAGATACAAGCGCATACATTCTCTCAGAGAAAGCTGGAAGACATGCGGCAATTTACAGGACAGCGAAACTCTCAGAAAGAAAGCAAGGGTTATACTATTTTGGTAAACACACGTAAGAAAGGAGAAGTCTTTTCAATACAATTAGGTTACTTTTAGGCCAACTGGAGTTACAGACAGAAACACATTTATTCTCTCAGAGAAAGCTGCTAGACATGGGGTAACCTACAGGATTGCACAACTTTGAGAAAGAAATCAATATGTATAGTTTGTAGTTAAACACCCCTAAGAAAGGAGAAATCTTTTGTTTATAAGTATCTACCTTTTAGGCCGAATGGAGTTGCAGATACAAACACATAGACTCTCCAAGAGAAAGCTCCTAGATATGAGGCAATTTACAGCATTGCACAACATTGAAAAAGAAAGCAGTGGGTATAGTTTCAAGTCAAACGCACCAAAGAAATTAGAAGTCTTTTCATTATAAGTATGTACCTTTTAGGCAAATGGTGTTACAGATAGAAATGCACAGATTCTCTTAGAGAAAGCTGCTAGACAAGGGGCAATTTACAGAATTGTAGCACTTTGAGAAAGAAAGCAGTGGGTATAGTTTGTATTGAAACACACCTAAGAAAGACCTCTTTTCATTATAGGAATGTAACTATTAGACCTAATGGAGTTAGAGAGACAAACGCATATATTCTGTCAGAGAAAGCTGCTAAACGTGTGGCAATTTACATGATTGCACAACGTTGAGAAGGAAATCAGTGTGTATAGTTTGTAGTTAAATACACCAAAGAAAGGAGAAATCTTTTCAATATAATCATATACCTTTTAGGCCGAATTTACTTACAGATAGAAATGCATAGATTCTCTGAGAGAAAGCAGCTAGACAAGGGGAAATTTATAGGATTGTAGCACTTTGAGTATGAAACCACTGGGTATAGTTTGCAGTGAAACACACCTAAGAAAGGAAAACTCTTTTCATTACAGGTATGTAACTTTTAGACTTAATGTAGTTCCAGATACAAACGCATCGATTCTCTCATAGAAAGCAGCTAGAAATGGGTCAATATTCAGGATTGCACAATTTTCAGAAAGAAAGCAGTGGGTATAGTTTGTAGTGAAACACACCGAACAAAGGAGAAAACTTTTCATTATAAGTATGTACTTTTCAGGCCGAATGGAGTTGCAGATACAAACGCACAGATTCTCTTAGAGAAAGCTGCTATACATAGGCAATTTACAGGACTGGAGCACTTTGTGAAGGAAAGCAGTGGGTATAGTTTGTAGTGAAACACACAAAAAAGGGAGAACTCTTTCCATTACAGGTATGCAACTTGTAGGCCAAATGAAGTGACAGATACAAAGGCATAGAGTGTCTCAGAGGAAGCTGCTAGTCATGGGCAATTTACAGGATTGCACAACTTTGAGAAAGAAAGCAGTGGGTATAGTTTGTAGTGAAACATACCTAAGAAGCGAGAAGTCTTTACATTAAAAGTATACAACTTTTAGGCCGAATGCATTTGCAGATACAAGTGCATTGATTCTCTCAGAGAAAGCTGCTAGACATGGGCCAATTTATAGGATTGCATAGCTTTGAGAAAGAAATCAGTGTGTATAGTTTGTACTGAAACACACCTGAGAAATGAGAACTCTTTTCGTTATACTTATGTAACATTTAGACCTAATGGAGTTACAGAGACAAACGCATCCATTCTCTCAGAGAAAGCTTCTAGACTTGGAGCAATTTACAGGATTGCAAAACTTTGAGAATGAAATCCGTGTGTATAGTTTGTAGTAAAACACACCTAAGAAAGGAGAAGTCTTTTCATTATAAGTATGTACCTGTTGGGATGAAAAAAGTTACAGATACAAATGCATAGATTGTCAGAGAGAAAGCTGCTAGACAAGGGGCAATTCACAGGATTGCAGCACTTTGAGAAAGAAAGCAGTGGGTATAGTTTGTAGTGAAACACACGGAAGAAAGGAGAACACTTTTATAATAGGTATGTAACGTTTAGACCTAATAGAGTTACAGATACCAATGCATGCATTCTCTCAGAGAAATCTGCTGGACACGGGGATACTTACAGGGTCACAAAAATTTGAAAAGGAAAGCAATGGGTATAGTTTGTAGTCAAACACACATCAGAAAGAAGAAGACTTTTCGTTATATGTTTGTAACTTTTGGCTGTATGGACAGAGACAGTTTCTAGACAAGGTTCAATTTACAGTATTGCAGTACTTTGAGAAAGAAAGCAGTGGGTATAGTTTGTAGTGAAACACACCTAAGAAAGGAGAACTCTTTTCATTAATAGTGTGTGCCTTCTGGGCTGAATGGAGTTATAGATACAAACGCATAGAATCTCAGATACAAAGCTGCTGGAAAAGGGGCAATTTACAACATTGCACCACTTTCAGAAAGAAAGTAGTGCATTTAGTTTGTTGAGAAACACACCTAAGAAGGGAGAAGTCTTTACATTAAAAGTATATAACTTTTATGCCGAATGCATTTACAGATACAAACACATTGATTCTCTCAGAGAAAGCTGCTAGACATGGGGTAATTTACAGGATTGCACAACTTTGAGAAAGAAATCAGTGTGTATACTGTAGTTAAATACACCTAGGAAAGAAGAAGCCTTCTCATAATAAGTATGTACCTTTTAGGCAGAATGGAGTTACAGATACAAACACAAAGATTCTCCAAGAGAAAGCTGCTACACAAGGGACAATTTACAAGACTGCAGCACTTTGACAAAGAAAGCAGTGGGTATAGTTTGTAGTGAAAAACACCTAAGAAAGGACAACAGCTTTCATGACAGTTATGTAACTTTTAGACCTCATGGAGTTACAGATACAACCGCATAAATTCTCTGAGAGAAAGCTGCTAGACATGGGGCAATATACAGGATTGCACAACTTTGAGAAAGAAAGCAGAGAGTCTGGTTTGCAGTGAAACGCACCAACGAAAGGAGAACACTTTTCATTATAGGTATTTAACTTTTAGAAATAATAAAGTTACTGATACAAACGCATACATTCTCTCAGTGAAAGCTCCTAGACATGGGGCAATTTACAAGACTGCACAACTTTCAGGAGAAAGCAATGGGCATAGTATGTAATTAAACACACGTAAGAAAGGAGAAATCTTTTCATTATAATTTTGTAACTTTTAGGCCAAATGGAGTTACAGATACAAACGAATTCAGTCTCTCAGAGAAAGCTGCTAGAAAAGGGGAAATTCCCAGGATTGCAGAACTTTGAGAAAGAAAGCAGTGGGTACAGTTTTTAGTTAAACACAGCTAAGAGAGGAGAAGCCTTTTCATTATAAGTATGTACCTTTCAGGCAGAATAGAGTTACAGATACAAAGACATAGATTCTGTGAGAGAAACCTACTAGACAAGGAGCAATTACAGGATTGCAGCTCAATGAGAAAGAAAGTCGTGGGTATAGTTTGTAGTTAAACACACCTAAGAAGGGAGAAGTCTTTCTGTTATGGGTAAGCAACTTTTAGGCCGAATGCAGGTACAGATAGAAATGCACAGATTCTCTCAGAGAAAGCTACTAGACACGACGAAATTTCCAGGATGGCACAATTTTGAGAGATAAATCAGTGTGTACAGTTTGAAGTTAAACATGCCCAAGAAAGGAGAATACTTTTCATTATAAGTATGTACCTTTTAGGCTGAATGGAGTCACAGACACAATCGCATAGATTCTCTGAGAGAAAGATGCTAGACAAGGGGCAACTTACAGGATTGCAGCACTTTGAGAAAGAAAACAGTGGGTGTAGTTTGTAGTGAAACACACCTAAGAAAGGAGAATTCTTTTCATTATAAGTATGTAAATTTTAGACCAATTGGAGTTACAGATACAAACGCATACATTCTGTCAGAGAAAGCAGCTAGAATTGGGGCAATTTCCACAATTGCACAACTTTCAGAAAGAAAGCACTGGGTATATTTTGTAGTCAAACACACCTAAGAAAGGGTAAGCCTTTTCATTAAAAGTACATAACTTTTAGGCAGAAAGGAGAGATAGACACTGTCGCTCCATGAATTAATAATATTAAATGTGTTTGGGGACAGGATTTGTCTTAGGAGTTTTGCAGAGCTTTGCCCTGAAGGAATATGTGAACGTGTCGGTTTGCATCTCAAATGCTGTTACACAGGGAAGGGCGTCTCTGAAAGACAGTAGCCACTGTATCCCACAAGGCGCCGCGTTTCTCAGACCTGAGGGTTTGGATTTGCTTTGTAAAGCACAAGTGAATCTGTTAAAAACTACGGGCTGAGAGCTGACAATGGAGTGCCCTCCAGAACAGACAGCTTCCCGAATGGCTAAAGAAAAGCTCTTGTTTAAACCACTCTAGACTACCTGTCTCCATTCACAATAACCTGATAAACATGGAGCCAATACATCTCTGTTTACCCCCCTCTATTAAATGATAACTTACCTTAGAATTTAAAGTTAACCTTTGAAAGACTTTGTAACTGTTTGCTCACTGGATAGAATTTGTTAAAGAATCTGTAGAAGCCTTCCATGGAAGGCTTTTGAAAATCTGTTAACCTGAGAGGAACTACCTGCTGTTGTGTAAATATGTTACCCCTGGCAATCATTCACTATTTCCTATAAGGTACCATGTAATACTTCATTCGGGGCTGTTTTTGGAGACCGACGGAGAGGTCCGAAGCCCCCTGAGCTACCCGCTTTGCCTATAACCTTTGTAAACTTATAAAACTATATCTTTGTCTCAGTGTATTCTTTTATTTCTTCCATTTTCCATTTTTCTCTATTATTTTCTTATCCCTTGCAACTCTACCAAATGGACCCGGCTTTTTGCGGGGAGCACTGGCCACGTTCCCTGCAAGATACAAATGCATACAGTCTCTCAGAGAAAGCTGCTAGACAAGGGGCAATTTACAGGATCGTAGCACTTTCAGAAAGAATCCAGTGCGTATAGTTCGTGGTGAAACACAGCTAAGAACTCTTTTAATTATAATTATGTAACAATTAGAACTAATGGAGTTAAAGAGACAAACACATACATTCTCTCAGAGAAAGCTGCTAAACATGGGGCAATTTACACAATGGCTCAACATTGAGAAAGAATGCAGTGGGTATAGTTTGTAGTTAAACACACCTGAGAAAAGAAAAGTCTTTTCATTATAAGCATGTACCTTTTAGGCCAAATTTAGTTACAGATACAAACGCATACACTCTCTCAGAAAAAGCTGCTAGACAAGGGGCAATTCACAGGATTGCAGCGCTTTGAGAAAGAAAGCAGTGGGTATAGTTTCTAGTGAAACACAACTAAGAAAGGAGAAGTCTTCTCATTATAATTATGTACCTTTGGTGCCGAATGGAGTTACAGACACAGAGACATAGATTCTCTGAGAGAAAGCTGCTAGACAAGGAGCGATTACTGGATTGGAGCTTTTTGAGAAAGAAAGTAGTGGGTATAGTTTGTTGCAAAACACACCTAAGAAGGGAGAAGTCTTTTCATTATAGGTATGTGTCTTTCAAGCTGAATGGAGTTACAGAGAGACACCCGTAGATTCTCTCAGAGAACGCTGCTACACATGAGGCAATTGACAGGATGGCACAACTTTGGAATGAAACGAGTGTGTATAGTTGGAAGTTAAACACGCCTAAGAAGGGAGAAGACTTTTCATTGTAAGTATGTACATTTTACCTGAATGGAGTTACAGATACAAATGCATAGATTCTCTAGAGAAAGCTGCTAGACAAGGGGCAACTTACAGGATTGCAGGGCTTTGAGAAAGAAAGCAGTGGGTATAGTTTGTAGTGAAACACACACAAGAAAGGAGAAGTCTTTACATTGTAAGTTTTTAACTTGTATGCTGATTGGAGTTACAGATACCAATGCATACAATCTCTCACAGAAGGCTGCTAGACATGGGGCAACTTACAGGATTGCACAACTTTGGGAAAGAAATCTGTGTGTATAGTTTGTAGTTAAACACACCTAAGAAAAGAGAAGTCTTTTCATTATGGGGATGAAACTTTTAGACTGAATGGAGTTATACATACAAATGCATACATTCTCTACAAGAAAGGTGCTAGACATGAGAAAATTTACAGGACTGTACAACTTTCAGAAAGAAAGTAGTGGGTATAATTCATAGTCAAAGACGCCTAAGAAAGGAGATATCTTTTCATTATAAGTAGGTACCTTTTATGCCAAATGGAATTACACATATAAACGCATAAAACTCTCAGAAAATGCTGCTAGACATAGGCCTATCTACAGGATTGCAGCACTTTGAGAAATAAAGCAGAGCGTATAGTTTGTAGTGAAACACACCTAAGAAAGGAGAACTGTTTTCATTATAAGTTTGCAACTTTTAGGACAAATGAAGTAACAGATACAAACGCATACAATCTCTCACAGAAAGCCACTAGACATGGGGTAATATACAGGATTACACTACTTTGAGAAAGAAATCAGTGTGTGTAGTTAGTGGTTAAACACACCTAAGAAAGTTGAAGTCTTTTCACTATAATTATGTACCTTATAGGCCAAATGGTATTACAGATACAAACTAATAGATTCTCTGAGAGAAAGCTGTTAGAAGTGGGGCAATTTACAGGATTGCAGAACTTGGAGTAAGAAGGCAGTGGGTATAGTTTGCAGTGAAACACACCTAAGAAAGGAGAACTCTTTTCATTACAGGTATGCAACTTTTAGAAATAATGGAGTTACAGATACAAACGCATACATTCTCTCAGAGAAATCTGCTACACATAGGGCAATTTACAGGATTGCACAAGTTTCAGAAAGAAAACAATGTGTACACTATGTGGTCATACACACGTGAGAAAGGAGAAGACTTTTCATTAGAAGTATGCAACTTTCATGCCAAATGGAGTTATAGATACAAATGCATACATTCTCTCAGAGAAATCTGCTAGACATGAGGCAATTTACAGGATTCCACAAGTTTCAGAAAGACAGCAGTAGGTATAGTTTTTAGTGAAGCACACGTAAGAAACGAGAAGTCTTTACATCACAAGTTTGTAACTTTTATGCCGAATGTAGTTACTGATACAGACACATACATTGGCTCAGAGACAGCTGCTAGACACGGCGCAAATGACAGGATAGCACAGCTTTGGGAAATAAAGCAGTAGGTATAGTTTGTAGTCAAACACACCTAAGGCACCAGAAGTATTTTCATTATAAGTATGAAACATTTAGGCCGAATTTACTTACAGATACAAACACATACATTCTCTCAGAGAAAGCTGCTAGAAATGGCGCAATATACAGGATTACCCAACTTTGAAAAAGAAAGCAGTAGGTATAGTTTTTAGTGAAATAAACATAAGAAACGAGAAGTCTTTACATCATAAGTTTGTAACTTTTATGCTGAATAGAGTTACAGATACAAATGCCTAGATTCTCTCTGAGAAAACTTCTAGACAAGGGGCAATTTACAGGATTGCAGCTCTTTGAATAAGAAAGCAGTGGGTATAATTTGCAGTGAAAACACTTAAGAAAGGAGAACGCTTTTCATTACAGTTATGTAACTTTTAGACCGAATGGAATTCCAGATACAAAAGCATACATTCTCTGAGAGACAGCTGCTAGAAATGGTGCAATATACAGGATGTCACAACTTTCAGAAGGAAAGCAGTGGGTATAGTTTGCAGTCAAACACACCTATGAAAGTAGAAGTCTTTTCATTAGAAGTACGTAACTTTAAGCCAAATGGAGTTAAGGATATGAACGCATATGTACTCTTAGAGAAAGCTGCCAGACTAGGGGAAATTTACAGGATTGCAGCACTTTGAGAAAGAAAGCAGTGGGTATAGTTTGTAGTGAAACACATGGAAGAAAGTAAAAGTCTTTTCATATAAGTATGTACCTTTTAGTCCGAATGAAGTTACAGATACAAACACATAGATTCTCTTAGAGAAAGCTGCTAGACAAAGGGCAATATGCAGGATTGCAGTTCTTTGAGAAACAAAGCAGTGTGTATAGTTTGAAGTTAAACACGCCTAAGAGAGGAGAAGTCTTGTCATTATAAGTAGGTGCCTTTTAGGCCGAATGGAGTTACACATACAAACGTATAGATTCTCCGAGAGAAAGCTGCTAGACAAGGGGCAATTTAGAGCATTGCAGCACTTTAAGAAAGAAAACAGTGGGTATAATTTGCAGTTAAACACAGCTAAGAAAGGAGAAGTCTTTCTATTATAAGTATGTACATTTTAGGCCGAACAGAGTTACAGATACAAAGATATAGATTCTCAGAGAGAAAGCTGTTAGACAAGAGGCAATTACAGGATTGCAGCCCCTTAAGAAAGAAAGTAGTGGGTATAGTTTGTAGCGAAACTCATCTGAGAAAGGAGAACACTTTTCATTACAGTTATGTAACTTTTAGACCTAATGGAGTTACAAATACAAGTGCATACATTCTCTCAGAGAAAGCTGGTAGACATGGGGCAATTTACAGGATGGCACAACTTTGAGAAAGAAATGAGTGTGTCTAGTTTGAAGTTAAACAGGACTAAGAAAGGAGAAGTGTTTTCTTTATAATTATGTACCTTTTAGGCTGAATGCCATTACAGATACAGATGCATAGATTCTATGAGAGAAAGCTGCTAGACAAGGGGGAATTTACAGGATTGCAGCACTTTGACAAAGAGAGCAGTGGGTATAGTCTGTCGTGAAACACACCTAAGAAAGGAGAACTCTTTTCATTATAGTTATGTAACCATTAGACCTAATGGAGTTACAGATACAAACGCATACATTGTCTGAGAGAAAGCTGCTAAACATGAGGCAGTTTACCCGATTCCACAACTATCAGAAAGAAATCAGTGTGTATAGTTTGTAGTTAAACACACCTAAGAAAGGAGAAGTCTTTTCATTACTCATATATACCTTTTAGTCTGAATTTAGTTACAGATACAAAGGCAAGGATTCTCTGAAAGGAATCTGCTAGACAAGGGGCAACTTGCAGGATTGCTGCATGGTGAACAAGAAAGCAGTGCATAGTTTCTGGTGAAACACAGCTAAGAAAGGGGAACTCTTTTCATTATAGGTATGTAAATTTCAGAGTAAAATGAGTTACAGATACAAACGCATACATTCTCTCAGAGAAAAATGCTAGACATGGGGCAAATTACAGGCATGCACAACTTACAGAAAGAAAGAAGTGGGTATAGTTTGTAGTCAAACACACCAAAGAAAGGAAAAGTCTTTTTATTACAACTGTGTACTTTTTAGGTCGAATGGAGTTACAGATACAAAGGCATAGATTCTCTCAGAGAAAGTTTCCAGACAAGGGGCAATTTACAGGACAACAACACTTTGAGAAAGAGAGGAGGGTGTAGAGTTAGTAACGAAACATGCCTAAGAAAGGACAACTCCTTTTTTTTTGTAAGACAGAGTCTCACTCTCTTGCCTGGGGTGAGTGCCGTGGCGTCAGCCTAGCTCACAGCAACCTCAAACTCCCTGGCTCAAGCAATCCTACTGTCTCAGCCTCCTGAGTAGCTGGGACTACAGGCATGCGCCACACTGCCCGGCTAATTTTTTCTATATATATTTTTAGCTGTCCAATTAATTTCTTTCTATTTTTGGTAGAGACGGGGTCTCGCTCTTGCTCAGGCTGGGCTCGAACTCCTGAGCTCAGAACGATCCGCCCACCTCGGCCTTCCAGAGTGCTAGGATTACAGGCTTGAGCCACCGCGCCTGGCCTGGAGAACTCTTTTCATAATAAGTTCGTAATGTTAAGGCCGAATGGAGTAACAGATACAAATGCACACAGTCTCTTATGATAAGCTGCTAGACATGGGGCAATTTACAGGATTGCACAACTTTCAGAAAGAAAGAAGTGGGTATAGTTTGTAGTCAAACACACCGAGGAAAGGAGAAGTATTTTCATTATGACTGTGCACCTTTTAGGCCGAATGTAGTTACAGAAACAAAGGCATAGATTCTCTGAGAGAAAGCTGCTAGACAAGGGTCAATTTACAGGATGGCAGCACATTGAGAAAGTTAGCAGTGGGTATAGTTTGAAGTAAAACACACCTAAGAAAGGAGAACTCTTTTCATTATAAGTACGTAAGTTTTAGGACAAATGGAGTTACAGATACAAACGCATAGATTCTCTGAGACAAAGCTGTTTGACAACGGGCATTTTACAGGATGACAGCACTTTGAGAAAGAAAGCAGTGTGTGTAGTTTGTGGTGAAACACACCTAAGAGAGGAGAACTCTTTTCATTATAGGTATGTACCTTTAGGCCGAATGGAGTTACAAATACTAAGGCATAGATTCTCTGAGACAAAACTTCTAGACGAGGGCTATTTATAGGATTGCACAACTTTGAGAATGAAAGCCGTGGGTATAGCTTGTAGTCAAACACACTGAAGAAAGCAGAAGTCGTTTCATTATAGCTGTGCACCTTTTAGGCCAAATGGAGTTACACATACAAACGCATACAGGCAGTCAGAGAAAGCTGCTAGACATGGGGTAATTTTCAGGATTTCACAACTTTGAGAAAGAAAGCAGTGGGTGTAGTTTGTAGTTAAACACACCTAAGAAAAGAGAAGTCTTCTCATTACAAGAATGTACCATTTAGTCCGAATGGAGTTACAGATACAAATGCATAGATTCTCTGAGACAAAGCTCCTGGACAAGAGGCAATTTACAGGATTATAGCACTTTGAGAAAGAAAGCATTGGGTATAGTTTTTAGTGAAACACACATAAGAAAGGAAAACTCTTTTCATTATAGGTACATCACTTTTAGGCAGAATGGAGTTACATATACAAATGCATAGATTGTCTGAGAGAAAGCTGCTAGACAAGGGCCAATTTACAGGATTGCAGCACTTTGAGAAAGAAAGCATTGGGTACAGTTTGTAGTGAAACACACATAAGAAAGGAGAACTCTTTTCATTATAACGGTGTATTATTTAGGCCGAATGGAGTTACAGATACAAACACATACAGTCTCTCAGAGAAAGCTCCTAGACATCGGGCAATTTACAGGATTGCACAACTTTGACACAGAAATCATTGAGTGTAGTTTGCAGTCAAACACACCGAGGAAAGGAGAATTCTTTTCATTATAACTGTGTACCTTTTAGGCCGAATGAAGTTACATATACAAAGGCAGAGATTCTCTCAGAGAAAGTTGATAGACATGGGGATATTTACAGGACTGCAGCACTTTGAGGAAGAAAGCAGTGAGTATAGTTTGTTGTGAAATATACCTAAGAAAGTGGAACTCTTTTCATTATAGGTATGTATCTTTAGGCAGAATAGAGTTACATATACAAACGCATAGATTCTGTAAGACAAAGCTCGTAGACAAGGGGCAATTTACAGGATTACAACATTTTGAGAAAGAAAGCATTTGGTGTAGTTTATAGTGAAACACACGTAAGAAATGAGAACTCTTTTCATTATAAGTACGTAACTTTGAGGCCAAATGGAGTTACAGATACAAACTCATATAGTCTCTTAGATTAAGCTGCTAGACATGGGGCAATTTAGAGGATTGCACAACTTTGAGAAGGAAAGCAGTGGGTATATTTCGTACCTAAACACACCTAAAAAAGGAGAAATCTTTTCATTATAACTGTGTACCTTTTAGGCCGAAGGGAGTTACAGATACAATGGCATAGATTCTCTCAGAGAAAGCTGCCGGACGAGGGGCAATTTACAGTACTGCAGCACTTTGAGAAAGATAGCACTGGGTATAGATTGCAGTGAAACACACCTAAGAATTGGGAACTCTTGTCATTATAGCTATGCAAGTTTTAGGCCTAATGGAGTTACAGATACAAACACATAGATTCTCTGAGACAAAGTTCATAGACAAGGGGCAATTTACAGGATTGCAGCACTTTGAGTAAGAAAGCATTGGATATAGTTTGTAGTGATACACACCTAAGAAAGGAGAACTCTTTTCATTATACATATGCAACTTTTAGGCTGAATGGAGTTACAAATACTAACTCTTACATTCTCTGAGACAAAACTCCTATACAAGGGCAATTTACAGGATTACAGCACTTTGAGAAGGAAAGCATTGGGTATAGTTTGTAGGGAAACACACCTAAGAAAGGAGAACTCTTTTGATTATAAGCATGTAACTTGTAGGCCGAATGGTATTACAGATACAAACGCATACCGTCTCTCAGTGAAAGCTGCCAGACATGGGGCAATTTATAGGATTGCAGTGCTTTGAGAAAGAAAGCAGGGGGCATAGTCTGTAGTGAATCACACTTAACACAGGAGAAGTGTTTCCATTATATGTACACACCTTTTGGTCCTAATGGAGTTACAGATACAAAAGCATAGATTCTCTCAGAGACAGCTGCTAGAGAAGGGTCAATTTACAGGACTGCCACACTTTGAGAAAGAATGCATTGTGTATAGTTTGCAGTGAAAGACACCTAAGAAGTGGGAACACTTTTCATCATACGTATGTAACCTTTAGGCCGAATGGAGTTACAGCAACAAACGCATAAATTCCCTGAGAGAAGCTCCTAGACAAGAGGCAGTTTACAGAATTATAGCACCTTGAGAAAGAAAGCGTTGGGTATAGTTTGCAGTGAAACACACCTAAGAAAGGAGAACTCTTTCAATTACAGGTACGTCACTTTTACGCCGAGTGTATTTACAGATACAAACACATACAGTCTCTCAGAGAAAGCAGCTAGACGTGGGGCAATATACAGGATTTCACAACTTTCAGAAACAAACCAGTGTGTATAGATTATAGTAAAACACACCGAAGAAAGGAGAAGTCTTTTCATTATAACTGCATACCTTTTAGGCGAAATGGAGTTACAGATACAAATTCATAGATTCTCTTAGAGAAAGCTGCTAGACAAGGGGCAATTCACAGGATTACAGCACTTCAAAAAAGAAATCATTGGGTATAGTTTCTAGTGAAACACCCCTAAAAAAGGTGAACTCTTTTCCTTATAAGTATGTGACTTTTAGGCTGAATGGTGTTACAGATACAAACGCATACAGTCTCTCAGTTAAAGCTGCTAGAAATGGGGCAATTTACAGGATTGCAGTGCTTTGAGAAAGAAAGCAGTGGGTATAGTCTGTAGTGAATCACACCTAAGAAAGGAGAAGTTGTTCCATTATATGTACATACCTTTTTGTCCTAACGGAGTTACACATACAAAGGCCTAGATTCTCTTTGAGAAAGCTGCTAGACATGGGGCAATTTACAGGATTCGACAACATGGAGAAGGAAAGCAGTGGGTCTAGTTTGTAGTTAAACACATCTATCAGAGTAGAAGTCTTCACTATACGTATGTACCTTTTTAGTCCGAATGGAGTTACAGATATGAACACATAGATTCTCCGAGAGAAAGCTGTTAGACAGGGGCAATTTACAGGACTATAGCACTATGAGAAAGAAAGCAGTGTGTATAGTTTGTAGTGAAACACACCTAAGAAAGGAGAACTTTTTTCATTATAGATATGTAACTTTTAGGTCCAATAGAGTTACACTTGCAAACGCATATATTCTCTGAGTCAAAGCTTGTAGACAAGGGGCAATTTCCAGGATTGCAGAACTTTGAGAAAGTAAGCAGTGGGTATAGTTTGTAGTGAAACACCCCTGAGGAAGGAGAACTCTTTTAATTATAGGTGCGTAACTTTTAGGCTGAATGCAGTTACAGACACAAACGCATACACTCTCTCAGAGAAAGGTGCTACACATAGGGCAATTTACAGGATTGTACAACTTTGAGATAGAAAGCAGTGGGTATAGTTGGCAGCTAAAGACACCTAAGAAACGAGAAGTCTTTTCATTATATATATGCTCCCTTTAGGCTGAATGGAGTTACAGATAAAAAGGCAAACGGTCTGTCAGGGAAAGCATCTAGACATGGGGCAATTTACAGGACTGCACCACTTTGAGAAAGAAAGCAGTGGACATAGTTTGTAGTCAAACACACCTGTGAAAGGAGAACTCTTTTAATTATAGGTACGTAACTTTTAGGCCGAATGTGGTTACATATACAAACGCATGCAGTCTCTCAGAGAAAGCTGCTAGACATGGAAAAATTTACAGGATTCCATAATTTTGAGAAGGAAAGCAGTGGGTATAGTTTGTAGTCAAACACACCAAAGAAAGGACAAGTCTTTTCATTATAACCGTGTACATTTTAGGCAGAATGGATTTACACATACAAAGGCATAGATTCTCTCAGAGAAAGCTGCTAGACATTGGGCAATTTGCAGGTTTGCTCAACTTTGAGAAAGAAGCAGTGGGTATAGTTTGAGGTTAAACACACCTAAGAAAGGAGAAGTCTTTTCATTATATGTGTGTGTACCTTTTAGGCTGAATGCATTTACAGATACAAACGCATAAATTCTGAGAGAGAATCCTGCTAGACAGGGGGTAACTTATAGGATTTCACAACCTTCAGAAAGAAAGCAGTGGTATAGATTGTAGTCAGACACACCGAAGAAAGGAGAAGTCTTTTCATTATAACTGCGTACCTTTTAGGCCAAATGGAGTTACAGACACAAATTGATAGATTTTCTTAGAGAAAGCTGCTAGACATGGGGAAATAAACAGGAATGCACAGCTTTGAGAAAGAAACCAGTGGGTATAGTTTGTAGTGAAACACAACTAGGAAAGGAGAACTCTTTTCATTATAAGCACATAACTTTTTTGCTGAAGTGAGTTACAGATACAAACGCATGGATTCTCAGAGAGAAACCTGCTAGACAATGGGAAATTACAGGATTGTAGCACTTTGGGTAAGAAAGCAGTGGGTATAGTTTGTAGTGAAACACACCTAACAAAAGAGAACTGTTTTCATTATAAGCACATAACTATTAGGCCGAATGGTGTTACAGATACAAACGCATACGGTCTCTCAGAGAAAGCTGCTACACATGGGGCAATTTACAGGATTGCACACCTTTGAGAAAGAAATTGGTGGGTATAGTTTTAAGTCAAACACGCTGAAGAAAAGAAAAGTCTTTTCATTATCACTCTGTACCTTTCAGGCCGAATGGAGTTACAGATACAAATGCATAGACTCTCTGAGAGAAACCTGCTAGACAAGGGGCAATTACAGGATTGCAGTACTTTGAGAGAGAGAGCAGTGGGTATAGTTTGTACTGAAACACACCTAAGAAAGGAGAACTTTTTTCTTTTTATTTTTTTTTATTCCAGGGTATTGTGAGGTTACAAACATTATAGTTACACTTTATGTCTTTGCCTCACCCAAGTGCGGGTTAAAGGCATGCTCTTCCCCCTCCTTAGTGCTCCCTGTGTCCTTTAGTTGTTGATTTGCCCCCATCCCCCTAATCCCTAGAGAGTATTTCTGCCATGTGATCAACCTAGTGTTGATCAGTTAGTACCAGTTTGATGGCGAGTACAAGTGGATCCCATTCTTCTGCTCTTGTAGTGCCTCACTTTGGATAATGGGCTTAACTTTAATCCGAAAGTAAAAGAGGTGCTAGATCATTGTCATTTCTTATTATTGAGTAATATTCCATTGTAAATATATACCAAATTTTAATAATCCACTCATGGATTGACGGGCACTTGGGTTGTTTCCACATCCTTGCGATAGTGAATTGTGCTGCCATTAACATTCAGGTGCAGATGTCTTTATCACAGAATGTTTTGTGCTCTTTGGGGTAGATGCCT
This sequence comes from Indri indri, assembly GCA_004363605.1. Classification (NCBI taxonomy): domain Eukaryota; kingdom Metazoa; phylum Chordata; class Mammalia; order Primates; family Indriidae; genus Indri; species Indri indri. The sequence continues at coordinate 46,098 of RJWJ010001584.1, read as the reverse complement.
AATAGTGCTATTGCTGGATCAAATGGTATTTCTATTTTTAGCTCTCTGAGGTATCTCCAGATTTTTTCCACAGAGGTTGCACTTATTTGCAGTCCCACCAGCAGTGTAAGAGTCTTCTTGACTCTCGCATCCTCACCAGCATTTGTAGTTTTGGGACTTTTTGATAGAGGCCAATCTCATCGGGGTTAGATGATATCTCATTGTGGTTTTGATTTGCATTTCTCTAATGATTAGACATGTTGAGTATTTTTTTATATGTTTGCTGGCCATTATTCTGTCTTCTTTTTGAAAAGTTTCTCTTCATTTCCTTTGCCCATTTGTTGATGGGGTTGTTTGATTTTTTTCTTGTTGATTTTTTTGAGTTCTAGATAGATTCTGGTTATCAGCCCTTTGTCAGATGTGTAGAGAGCAAATTTTTTTCCCATTCTGTGGGCTGTCTATTCACTCTAGTGATAGTTTCCTTAGCAGTGCAGAAGCTTTTTAATTTGATTAGATCCCACTTATTTATTTTTGTTGCTGTGGCGATTGCTTTGGGGTTCTTCAAGAATTCCTTGCTTAGGCCGATGTCTGAAAGGGTCTTCCCAACATCTTCATTTAGAATTCTTAAGGTTTCATGCCTTAGGTTTAAGTCTGTTGTCCATCTTGAATTGATTTTTGTGAGAGGTGAGTGGTGGGGGTCCAGTTTCAATCTTCTGCATGTGGCTATCCAGTTTTCCCAGCACCATTTATTGAAAAGAGATTCTTTTCCCCAGTGTATGCTTTTGTCAGCTTTGTCGAAGATTAGATTACAATATGCATGTGGTTTCATCTCTGGATTCTCAGTCCTGTTCCAGAGGTCAATGTCTCTGTTCTTGTTCCAGTACCCGGCTGTTTTAGTTACTATAGCTTGGTAGTACAGGTTAAAGTCTGGTAGACCGATACCTCCCAGTATATTCTTTTTACTTAAGATTGCTTTGGCTATACGAGGTCTTTTCTGGTTCCATACAAAGCATAGAGTTATTTTTTCCAGATCTGTGAAGAATGACAATGGGATTTTGACAGGAATTGCATTAATTCTGTAGATCACTTTAGGTAGTATGGAACTTTTAACGATATTGATTCTACCAATCCATGAGTAAGGTAAGTTTTTCCATCTGATTACGTCTTCCACAATTTCTTTTTTTAGTGTTTCATAGTTCTCCCTGTGTAAGTCTCTTACGTCTTTCCTTAAATATATTCCTAGATATTTAACTTTCTTTGAGGATATTGTAAAAGGAATTGCGTTTTTGATTTGATCTTCACCTTGACTCTTGTTGGCATATATGAATGCCACAGGTTTGTGTGTATTAATTTTGTAACCTGAGACTTTGCTGAATTCATTTGTCCGTTCTAGGAGTCTCTTAGATGAGTCCTTGGGGTTTTCTAGATATAATATCACATCATCAGCAAAGAGAGAGTGTTAGATCTCATCTGTCCCCATTTGGACACCCTTAATATCTCTCTCTTGCCTAATTGCTGTTGCGAGGATTTCGAGCACTAGGTAGAATAAAAGTGGAGACAGTGGACAGCCTTGTCTGGTTCCGGTTCTAAGTGGGAATGGTTTGAATATTTCCCCATTCAATATGATATAAGTGGTGGGTTTGTCGTAAATGGACTTGATAATTTTAAGCAATGAGCCGTCTATGCCTATTTTGATGAGAGTTTTTATCATAAAGTCGTGCTGGAGTTTGTCAAATGCTTTTTCTGCATCTATCAAAAGAATCATATGGTCTTTGTTCTTGCTTTTATTTATATGGCGAATTGCATTCATAGATTTGTGTATGTTAAACCAGCCTTGCATCCCTGGAATGAAGCCCACCTGGTCACGGTGAATAATTTTTTTGATGTGCTGCTGAATTCTATTTGTTAAAATTTTCTTGAGGATTTTTGCATCTATATTCATGAGGGATATTGGTCTGTAGCTTTCTTTTTTTGTTGTGTCCTTTCCTGGTTTTGGTATCAAGGTGATATTGGCTTCATAGAATGAGTTAGGAAGGACGGCCTCTTTCTCAATATTGTGGAATAATTTCTGTAGTATGGGTGTGAGTTCTTCTTTGAATGTTTTGTAAAACTCTGCAGTTTAGCCATCTGGTCCGGGACTTTAACGTTTTGGGAGGTTTTTGGTTGCTGTTCCTATTTCTGAGCTTGAGATTGGTCTATTCAGATATTCTGTTACCTCTTGGGTGAACTTAGGGAGGTTGCATGTGTCCAGGAATTCGTCCATTTCCTCCTCGTTATATAGATTTTGGGCATATAGGTTTTTGTAGTAATCAAAAATAATGTTTTGTATTTCCGTGGCATCCGTTGTGACCTCTCCTTTTTCATTTTTGATTGAGTTTACTAGTGTCCTTTCTTTTTGGATTCTAATCAATCTAGCAAGTGGGGTGTCAATTTTGTATATCTTTTCAAAAAACCAGCTTTTGGCTTTGTTGATTTTCCATATAGTTCTCTTGTTCTCAATTTGGTTTAGTTGTGCTTTGATCTTAGTTATTTCTTTTCTTCTATTTGGATTGGGATTGGTTTGCTCTTCCTTTTCCAAGCCCTTGGTTCTATTTATTAGGTTGTCGATTTCTGAACTTTCTGATTTTTGGATATGAGCATTTATTGCTATTAGTTTTCCTCTCACGAATGCTTTTGCTGTATCCCACAGGTTTTGGTAGCTTGTTTCTCCATTATCATTTAGTTCAAAGAAGTTCTTGATTTCCCTCTGTATTTCCTCTTTGACCCAGGAGTTAGTCAACAGTAGATTGTTTAGTTTCCATGACTTTATGAGGTAGAGAGTATTTCTGTTGGAATTGAACTCTAATTTTAAGCCACTATGGTCTGAAAAAGTACATGGCATAATTTCTATATTTCTGAATTTGTTGAGGTCTTATTTGTGGCCTAGTATATGATCAATTTTGGAGAAATTTCCGTGGGCTGATGAGAAGAATGTAAATTCGGCTTTATTTGGGTGGAATGTTCTGTAGAGATCTGTCAGACCTTCTTGTTCAAGAGCTCTGTTTAAGTCCATTATTTCTTTGCTTATTTTCTATTTGGAAGATTTGTCCAGTTCATTAAGTGGAGTGTTGAAATCCCCTGTTATTATGGTGTTATTGTTTACCATGTTGTTTAGATCAGACAAGGTTTGCTTTATGTAACTGGGTGCTTGTGTATTAGGTGCATAGATATTAAGGATTGTAAACTCTTCTTGTTGGATCTTCCCTTTCACCAATATATAGTGGCCAATCTTTGTCTTTTTTACTTTTGCTATTTTACAGCATATGTTATCTGAGAATAGTATAGCTACCCCTGCCTTCTTTTGACTTCCATTCGCCTGGATGATAGTTTTCCATCCCTTGATCTTTAGTCTGAAGGCATTTTTGTGGATTAGATGCGTTTTCTGTAGACAGCAGATACTAGGCTTGTGGATTTTTATCCACTCTGTCATCCTGTATCTTTTCAGAGGACAGTTCAGGCCATTCACATTTATTGAGAGGATTGAGATTTGCAGTAGATTTCCATTCATATTTTTGGGTGAAATCTTGTTATTTTGTTTTGCTCCTTGAGCCATCATGAAGTCCACGTTCTAGGCTTTAACTCTTAATGATTTTACTTTGAAGAGTGTCTATTATGCTGTTGAATGTGTAATGTAGAACTGAATACTTCCTGTAGGGCTGGTCTGGTCTTTGCAAATTCCATCAGTGATTGCTTGTCTGGACAGGATTTTATCACTCCCTCCTAGATGAAGCTTAATTTTGCCGGATAAAGAATTCTGGGTCGGGCATTATTCTGTTTTAGTAGATTATGGATAGGGACCCAGTCCCTTTTGGCTTGTAGGGGTTCAGATGAGAAATCAGCAGTTAGTCTGGTTGGCTTTCATTTATAGGTTATTTGTTGCTTTTGTCTGGCTGCTCGAAGAATTGCTTCTTTCGTGTTTACTTTGGTCAGTCAAATAACTATGTGACGTGGTGATTGCCTTTTCACATTGCGTCTCCCAGGAGTTCTGTGTGCTTCCTGTATCTGGATATCTAGATTTGTGGGGAAGCCTGGCATATTTTCCTCCAGTATTTCATGAAATAAGTTTTCCAGCCCTTGAGTACCTTCTTCTTCTCTCTCTGGAAGACCAGTGATCCTAAGGTTCTGTTTCTTTACATAGTCCCACATTTCTTGCAAATTTTGGTCTTGTCTCTTGCTTCTGAGTTCTTTTTCTTCATCCGATTTGTTCAGCATATAGACATTACCTTCTAGCTCTGAATCTATTCTGTTCTTGAGGCTTTCCATTGTGCTTTGAAGTTCCCTGAATTCCTCCTTCATTTACAAAATTTCTGTTTGGTTTTTCCTTAGTATTTCTATCTCTTTGGAAAATTTCATTCATTTCCTGGATTGTTCTTGTGGTTTCTTTATGTTGGGATTCTATTTTCTCTTCAATTCCATTCAGTTTCCTTACAATCCATAATCGGAATTCTTCTGTCAGTTTAATGATATCATGTACATTGGTATCAGTTGATAGAGATCGAATATTTTCTTTTGGAGGTGACTTTTCTCTCTGATCTTTCATGTTTCCTGTGTTCTTTCTGTGATTCCTTCTCATCAGGCTGCTTTCTCAAGGACTGGATGTGCTATGACTGGTTTATGAACTTAATTTTGGGGCTCCAGAGGGATGTTCCTTGGCAGAGCTGAAGAGATGTGCCCTGGTCTTGTGTTGTCTTGGTGGGGTTTTGGCCTGTTGGGTTATCTCTGGCCTGCTCCTTCTACTTACAAGGATTAGTGAGTTTCTTTTCCTTGCTTAGCTTTCCAGGCGTTGGGTCACTTTTGTGTGTGTGACTCTGCTATCAACTACTTGGTTGAGGTGGAAGGCGCTGGGTTTAGTTTTGAGGTTGCTCTCTCTTTTGTTGCTTGAATTTTGCGTGTAGGAGTCAGTTGTCAAGGAATTCCATTACCTGTGAATTGGGCTCTAAAATCCCAAATGGGCATACAAAAGCCTGAGTCTTTGGGAGATATTTTCCCACTCCCAAGGGCTACTTGAGCCTTGTTACCACTTAAGATGTGGTGAGAAGAGTGGCAGGAATCAGCGTGCCTGAGGCTGTATACTTCAGAAATTGCTTGATCTGTAGCTAGGAGAGAGCTTCAGAGGCGGGCTGTGTCCTGGAGGGCTGTGGGAGGGGCGTTGGCTGAGACTGTCGCACGGCCCGGCCAGAAAAACATCTTTTCTTGTTTCTTTCCTCCACCGAGGGAGGGTTTTCACCTGCCAGAGGGGGAGATAACCCCCCAAGTTGGGGGAAGGGCACTTCCTGGGACTACCTGGCATCTCAACTCATGAAGTGGGGACCCTTATTATTCCACCCCTTCAAGGGCAGGGATGTCTAGCTGGTAAGAAGTACACACCTCAGGGCTGCTAGAGAAGCCCTGCCTAAGGCCCCTGAGGGACACAGACCAGAAAGCTACCTGTCCCACTATTCCTTCCCAGCAGATGTGGGGTCAGTCCCTTTGGTATGCAATATCAGTGGTCAGATCGTAGTCAAGGGTCATCCACCACCGCTACAGGGTCACCGTCCAGAGAACAGCTTCCCTTGTTCCTCCACACTACCAAGGGTAGGGAGCTAATTCTTTGGGAGGAGGCGCTGATTACCAAGTCACAGCAAAAATGAGGTTATAGGACCTTGCTGGCAAAACAGCCTCCTTCACTCTCTACTCAGCCCTTCCCATTGTGGAGACTATCAAATTGGCCTGCAGCTCTGGCTACTAATTCACAGTAGAGAGGTGACCATGTTTCTCAGCTTGAAGAGTGGCCACCTTGGTCACTAGACACTCTTAGGGGAGGGTGCTGTCTCTTTGGTGCAAAATCGTGCCGCTGTGGATATTCAACAATTGGGCTGCTGTGGTCGCGGGTTTCAGATATACACCCACACACTTACACACTTGTGGAAAGAGAGTAAAAAGGAAGAAGAAAAGAAAGAGAAGGAAAGAAAAAAAAGTAAGTATATATATACAAAAAAAATTAAAAGTAAGAATTGAGAGAAATATGTATATTGAAAGAAAAAAAGGGAAATACAAAAAAAAGGAAACAAAACAAAAAAACCCAACCCCTTTATTCTGCCTAGAGACAGAGGCAGGCCCTTTGGTGTGTTGCTTTGGGGGGGGGGGTCAAGTGGCCTGGCGGAGGGGTGGTTATGTCGTCTCGGATCACAGTTCTACAAAAAAAAAAACAGACCCCTTTATTCCGCCTAGTGGCGGAGGCAGGCACTTTAGCGTGGTGTGTGGCGGTGGGGAGGTCGAGTCGCCTGACAGAGGCGGTGGTTATGTTTCCTGGATCACAGTTCTACAAGTGGTCTCCCTCAGTTCACCCTTAGTTCCCCATCACCTTGGCGGGCAGTGCGGCGACTGAGTGGAACAGGGCCGCCAGAGACCGCCTGGAAACTCCACAGAAATATCGATCTTTCTCCCTTTTCCACCCTTTCAGAGGTGGGGCTTGAGTCGCCGGCTGGGACAGACTATCCGCAGATTTGGAAGAAAAAGTGGCTTCATGCACTACTCTCCTCCTCGTAGGGCACGACCGGCACTGCCGCAGCTGCAGCGGCTCTGAGTCAGGCCGTTGCCTGGGAAACAAGCACCAGCGACTAGAGGCTTTGGGCTCCCCAAATGATGGGTGCCCACCCACTGCTAGTCAACGCTGGAGCCGACTGCACCGGGATGACATCCAGAGCCGGGGTCTGCTGTTGCTGTCTCCCAGAGCTGCCTCCCTGAGCCGCCCGCTCAGCCCGTTGCCCCCCCCCAACACACGGCGACTCTGGACAGATCCATGGGAGGACTCTGTGCTGTGTCCCTCCCAGTGCCCGCTGAACTTTCAGCGATTTCCATGGGCAGAGCCTCTTTTATGGAGTTCCCCTCCTCCGATCTGGTCGTGGCTGTTGCGTGTGGCAATAAGGCTGTCTCCAAACTCTCTACTGTGTGCTCGGGCTGTGTCCGATCTGGAAAGCACCCGCTTAGGTCAGTTCCTCTGATCGGATGCTGACCCAGGGTCGCGATCCTGCGAATTCAAAATGGTCCCCGCTCCTGTCTCTACTCCCCACTACTTGTCTGCCGGTCAGCGCCCCCGCTTGCTACTGACTTCTGGCACTTCCCTGCCTGCGTGGGAGTGGAGCTTGGTAAAGGAAGAGTCGTCTTCCTGTGAGTCAGATCTCACTGCCCTGGCCAGCCCTCTGACGGGCATGGCCGACCCGAGCTGCACTCCCCACTGTTTGACCCCCACTCTCCGGTATTTGTGTGCACTTCTCCACATCACCTTGTTTTTCTGCAACACTGCTTGTCCCTCGCTGCTTCTCTGTAGATTCATGAAGCTGATCCTGTGGAAGAGTGCCTCACTCGCGTGTGGTTGTCCGAGTTCTTCACCTCCCACTCAGGGAGCAGAGAGCCAGGAGGTCACCCCTAATCCGCCATTTTTCTCCCCCCCCCCGAATTTTCTGAGAACTCTTTTTATTATAAGATCGTAACTTTTACGTTGAATGGAGTTACAGACGAAAACGCATACAGTCTCTCAGAAGAAGCTGCTACACATGGGGTAATTTTCGGATGGCAGAACTTTCAGAAAGAAAACAGTGGGTATAGTTTTCATTCAAACACACTGAGGATAGGAGAAGTCTTTTCATTATAACTGTGTACCTCTTAGGGCAAATGGAGTTACAGACACAAAGGCATAGCTTCTCTCACAGAAGCTGCTAGACATGGGGCAATTTAAAGGATTCCACAACATTGAGAAGGAAATCAGTTGGTCTAGTTTGCAGTTAAACACATCTAAGAAAGTAGAAGTCTTTTCATCACATGTATGTACCTTTTTAGCACGAAAGGAGTTACAGATACAAATGCATAGATTCTCCGACAGAAAGGTAATAGACAGGGGAAATTTACAGGACTGTAGCACTATGAGAAAGAAAGGAGTGTGTATAGTTCGTAGTGAAACACACCTAAGAAAGGAGAACTCTTTTCATTATAATTATGTAACTTTTAGGCCGAATGGAGTTGCAGAAAAAAATGTATACAGTCTCTCAGAGAAAGCTGCTAGATGTGGGGCAATTTATAGGATTGCATAACTTTGAGAAAGTAAGCAGTGGGTGTAGTCTGTAGTCAAACACACCAAGAAATGAGAAGTGTTTACATTATAAGTATGTACCTTTTAGGCTGAATGGAGTTACAGATACAAAAGCAAAGATTCTCTCCGAGAAAGCTGCCAAACAAGGGTCAATTTACAAGACTACAGCACTTTGAGAAAGAAAAAAGTGGGTATAGTTTGTAGGGAAACACACATAAGAATGGGGAAGTCTTTTCATTATAGGTATGTAACTTTTAGGCCCGATAGACTTACACTTACAAACGCGTAGATTCTCTGAGTCAAAGTTCGTAGACAAGGGGCAATTTCTAGGATTGCAGCACTTTGAGAAAGTAAGCAGTGGGTATGGTTTGCAGTGAAACACCACTGAGAAAGGAGAACTCTTTTAATTACAGGTACTTAACTTTTAGGCTGAATGTAATTACACATACAAACGCATATGCTCTCTCAGAGAAAGCTGCTAGACTTGGGGCAATATACAGGATTCCACAACGTAGAGAAAGAAAGCAGTGGGTATAGTTTGTAGTCAAACACACCTAAGAAAGGAGAACTCATTTCACTGTAAGTACGTAATTTTGGCTGAATGGAGTTACAGATACAAAGGCATAGATTCTTTCAGAGAAGGCTGCTAGACATGAGGTAATTTACAGGATTCCACAACTTAGAGAAAGAAAGCAGTGGGTATAGTTTGTAGTTAAACACACCTAAGAAATGAGAGCTCTTTCCATTATAACTATGTACCTTTAGGGCGAATGGACTTACAGATACAAAGGCATAGTCTCTCTCAGGGAAAGCTGCTATACATGGGGCAATTAACAGGATTGCACAACTTTGAGAAAGGAAGCAGTGGGTACACTTTGCAGTTAAACACACCTAGGAAAGGGGAACTCTTTTCATTATATGTATGTAATTTTAGGAAGAATGGATTTACAGATACAAATGCATAGATTCTCTGAGACAAAGCTCGTAGACAAGGGGCAATTTACAGGATTGCAGCACTCCGAGAAGGAAAGCAGTGGGTATAGTTTGTAGTCAAACACAACTAAGAAATAGAAGTATTTTCATTATATGGTGGTACATTTTTAGTCCAAATGGAGTTACAGATACAAACAGATAGATTCTCTGAGAGAAAGCTGATAGACAGGGGGCAATTTACAGGACTCTAGCACTTTGAGGAAGAAAGCAGTGGGTATACTTTCTAGTGAAACACACCTAAGAAAGGAGAACTCTTTTCATTGTAAGTACATAACTTTTAGGCCGAATGGAAATACAGAAACAAAAGCATGCAGTCTCTCAGAGAAAGCTCCTAGACATGGGTCAATTTACAGGATTGCACAACTTTGAGAATGAAAGCAGTGGGTATAGTTTGTATTCAAACACAGCAAAGAAAGTAGAAGTATTTTCCATTACAATTATGTACCTTTTAGGCTGAATGGAGTTACAGATACAAAGGCATAGATACACTCAGAGACAGCTGCTAGACAGGGGTCAATTTACAGGACTGCAGCACTTTGAGAAAGAAAGAAGTGGATATAGTTTGTAGTGAGACACACCTAAGAAAGGGAAACTCTTTTCACTATAGGTATGTAACTTTGGGGCCCAATGGAGTTACACTTACAAACACATAGATTCCCTGAGACAAAGCTCATAGACAAGGGAGAATTTACAGGATTGTAGCACTTTGAAAAAGAAAGCAATGGGTATAGATTGTAGTGAAACACAGCTAAGAAAGGAGAACTCTTAATTATAGGTACGTAACTTTTAGGCGAAATGTAGTTAAAGACACAAACGCATACAGTCTCTCAGAGAAAGCTGCTAGACGTGGGGCAATTTACAGGATTCCACAACTTAGAGAAAGAAAGCATTGGGTATAATTTGTAGTCAAACACACGGAAGAAAGGAGAAGTCTTTTCATTATATGTGTGTAGCTTTTAGGCCGAATGGAGTTACAGATAAAAACGCATATTCTCTGGGATAAAGCCGCTACACAAGGGCAATTTACACGATTACAGCACTCTGAGGAAGGAAGTAGTGGGTATAGATTGTAGTGAAACACACCTAAGAAAGGGGAACTCTTTACATTATGGGTATGTACCTTTTATGCCCAATGGAGTTACACTAACAAACCCATAGATTCTCTGAGGCAAAGCTGCTAGACAAGGTGCAATTTACAGGATGACAGCACTTTGAGAAAGAAAGCATTGGGTATAGTTTGTAGTGAACCACACCTAAGAAAGGAGAAGTCTTTTCATTATAGGTACGTTACTTTTAGGACGAATGGAGTTACAGATACAAATGCACACCGTCTCTCAGAGAAAGCTCCTAGACAAGGGGAAATTTACAGGATTGCACAACTTAGAGAAAGAAAGAAGTGTGTATAGTTTGTAGTCAAGCACAGCTAAGAGAGGAGAGGTGTTTTCTTTATAACTGTGTACATTTTAGGCCGAATGGAGTTACAGGTAAAAACACAAACAGTCTCTCAGACGAGCAAGCTAGACATGGGACAATTTTCAGGATTGCACAATTTTGAAAAAGAAAGTAGTGGGTATAGTTGGTAGTTAAACACACCTAAGAAAGAGGTCTTTTCTCTAAATATATGTACCTTTTATGCCAAATGGAATTACAGATACAAATGCGTAGATTCTCTGAGACAAAGCTCCTAGACAAGGGGCAATTTACAGGATGACAGCACTTTGAGAAAGAAAGCACTGGGTATACCTTGTAGTGAAACACACCTAAGAAAGGAGAACTCTTTTCATTATAAACACGTAACTTTAAGGCCAAATGGAGTTACAGATACAAACGCATAGAGTCTCTGAGAGAAATCTGCTAGGCAATGCGCAATTACAAGATTGTAGCACTTTGAGTAAGCAAGCAGTGGATATAATCTGTAGCGAGATACACCTAAGAAAGGAGAACTCTTTTCATTATAAGCACGTAAATTTTAGGCCAAATGGAGTTACAGATGCAACAGCATACAGTCTCTCAGAGAAAGCTGCTGCACATGGGGCCATTTAAAAGATTGCACAACTTTGAGAAAGAAAGAGGTGTGCATAGTTTTAAGTCAAACACACCGAAGAAAGGAGAAGTCTTTTCATTATCACTGTGTACCTTTTAGGCCGAATGTAGTTACCGATACAAAGGCATAGATTCTCTCAGAGAAAGCCGCTAGACCTGCTGCAATTCACAGGATTGCACAACTTGGAGAAAGAAAGCAGTGTGTATAGTTTGTAGTTAAACATACCTAAGAAAGGAGAAGCTGTTACCTTATAACTATGCACCTTTTAGGCCAAATGGAGTTACAGATAAAAATGCATAGATTCTCTGAGGCAAACCTGCCAGACAGGGCACAATTTACAGGATTGAAGCACTTTGAGAACGTAAGCAGTGGGTACAGTTTGCAGTGAAACACTCCTAAGAAAGGAGAACTCTTCTCATTATAAATACATAACTTTAAGGCCAAATGGGGTTACAGATACAAAGACACAGATTCTCTCAGTGAGAGCTGCTAGGCAAGGGACAATGTACAGGTCTACAGCACTTTGAGAAAGAAAGCACTGGGTATAGTTTGTAGTGAGACACACCTAAGAAAGGAGAACACTTTTCATTATGGGTATGTAACTTTTATGCCCAATGGTGTTACACTTTCAAAACCATAGATTCTCTGAGACAAAGCTGCTAGACAAGGTGCAATTTACAGGATGACAGCACTTTCAGAAAGAAAGTATTGGGTATAGTTTGTAGTGAAACACACCAAAGAAATGAGAACTCTTTCCGTTATAACTGTGTACCTTTAGGCCGAATGGAGTTACAGATACAAAGGCACAGATTCTCTCAGAGACAGCAGCTAGACAAGGGGAAATTTACAGAATTGCACAACGTAGATAAAGAAAGCAGTGGATATAGTTTTTTAGTCAAACCCACTGAAGAAACGACAAGTCTTTTCATTATAACTGTGTACCGTTTAGGCCAAATGGAGTTACAGATACAAACGCATACAGTCTCTCAGACAAAGCTGCTAGACATGGGGCCATTTACAAGACTGCACAACTTTGGAAAGAAACCAGTGGCTGTAGTTTGTAGTCAAACACGCCGAAGAAAGGAGAAGTCTTTTCATTATAACTCCATACAATTTAGGCCGAATGTAGTTACAGATACAAAGGCATAGATTCTCTCAGAGAAAGCTGCTAGACATGAGGTAATTTACAAGATTGCACAACTTTGAGAAAGTATGCAGTAGGTATAGTTTGTAGTTAAACACACCTAGGAAAGGAGAACTCTTTCCATTATAATTATGTACCTTTAGGGTGAATGGAGTTACAGATACAAAGGTATAGATTCTCTCAGAGAAAGCTGCTAGACAGGGGCAATTCACAACTGCAGAACTTTAGAAAGAAAGCACTGGGTATAGTTTGAAGTGAAACACTCCTAAGAAAAGGGAACTCTTTTCATTGTAGGCATGTAACTTTTAGGCCAAAGACACTTACAGATGCAAACACATAGATTCTCTGAGACAAAGCTTGTACACAAGGGGCAATTATGGGATGGGATCACTTTGAGTAAGAAAGCAGTGGGCATAGTTTGCAGTGACACACACCTATGAAAAGGGAACTCTTTTCATTATAGGTATGTAAGTGTTAGACCTAATGGAGTTACAGATACAAAGGCATAGATTCTCTCAGAGAAAGCTGCTGGACTTGGGGCAATTTACAGGATTACACAACGTTCAGAAAGAAAGCAGTGGGTATAGTTTGTAGTTAAACAGACCTAAGAAAGGAGAAGTCTTTTCATTATATGTATATACCTTTCAGTCCGAATGGAGTTACAGACACAAAGGCAAAGATTTTCTCAGAGAAGTTGCTTGACATGGGCCAATTTAAAGGACTGCACAACTTTGAGAAAGAAAGAAGTGGGTATAGTTTCTAGTCAAACACACTGAAGAAAGGAGACGTCTTTTCATTTTAACTGTGTACCCTTTAGGCTTAATGGAGTTACAGATACAAAGGCATGGGTTCTCTCAGAGAAAGCTGCTAGATATCAGGCAATTTGCAGGATTTCACAACATCCAGAAAGAAAGCAGTGTGTATAGTTTGAAGTCAAACACACTGAACAAAGGAGAAGTTTTTTCATTATAACTGTGTATCTTTTAGGCCATATGGAGTTACAGATACAAATGCATAGATTCTCTCAGAGAAAGCTGCTAGACATGGGTCAATTTACAGCATTGTACAACTTTGAGAAAGAAAGCAGTGGGTATAGTTTGCAGTGAAACTCACTGAAGAGAGGAGAAGTCTTTTCATTATAACTGTGTACCTTTGAGGCTGAATGTAGTTACAGATACAAAGGCATAGATTCCCTCAGAGAAGCCGCTAGTCATGGGGCAATTTACAGAGTTGCACAAATTTGAGAAAGAAAGAAGTGGCTATAGTGTGTAGTCAAACACACTGAAGAAAGTCGAAGTGTTTTCATTATAAGTGTGAACGTTTTAGGCCGAATGTAATTGCACATAAAAAGGAGTAGATCCTTTCAGAGAAAGCTGCTAGACATGGGGCAATTTACAGGATTGCACAACTTTGAGAAAGAAAGCAGTGTGTATAGTTTGTAGTTAAACACCCCTAACAAAGGAGAAGTCTTTTCATTAAAAGTTTGTATCCTTTTTTCCGAATGGAGTTACAGAAACAAACGCATAGATTCTCTGAGACAAAGCTCCTAGACAAGGGACAGCTTACAAGATTACAGGACTTTGAGAAACAGAGCATAGGGTGTAGTTTGTAGTGAAACACACCTAGGAAGGGAGAACTGTTTTCATTATAAGGATGTATGTTTCAGGCCGAATGGAATTATAGATACAAACACATGCATGCTCTCAGACAAAGCTGCTAGACATGGGGCAATGTACAAGATTGCACAACTTTGAGAAAGAAAGCAGTGGTATAGTCTGAAGTCAAAAACAGTGAAGACAGGGGAAGTTTTTTGATTATAACCGTGTACCCTTTAGGCCCAATGGAGTTACAGAAACAAACGCATAGGTTCTCTGAGACAAAGCTCCTAGACAAGGGGGCAGTTTTCAGGATTACAGTATTTTGAGAAAGAAACCATTGGGTATAGTTAGGAGTGAAACACACCTAAGAAAGGAGAACTCCTTTGATTACAGGTACGTAACTTTTAGGCTAAATGCAGTTACAGATACAAATGTGAACAGTCTGTCCGAGAAAGCTGCTACACAGGGGGCTATTTGGAAGATTGCACAAAAGTGAGAAAGAAAGCAGTGGGTATATTTTGTAGTCAAACACACTGATGAAAGGAGAAGTCTTTCCATTATAACTGTGTACCTTTTAGGCCAAATGGAGTTACAGATACAAATGCATCAATTCTCTCAAAGCAGCTAGACATGGGGCAAATTACAATATTGCAAAATTTTGAGAAACAAAGCAGTGGGCACAGTTTCTAGCTAAAAACACCTAAGAAAGGTGAAGTCTTTTCATTATCTGTATGTACCTTTTAAGCCGAAAAGAGTTGCAGATACAAACGAATAGATTCTCTGAGAGATTGCTGCTAGACAAGCTGCAATTTACAGGATTGCAGCACTTTGAGAAAGAAAGCAGTGGGTATAGTTTGTAGTGAAACACACCTAAGAAAAGGGAGCTCTTTTCATTATAGTTATGCAACTTTTATGCCGAATGGAGTGACAGATACAAAGGAATAGATTCTTTGAGACAAAGCTCGTAGACAAGGGGCAATTAACAGGATCACAGCACTTTGAGAAAGAAAGGATTGGGTGTAGTTTGTAGTGAAATACAGCTAAGAGAGGAGAACTCTTTTCATTATAAGGACGCACCTTTTAGGCAGAATGGAGTTACAGATACAAAGGCATAGATTCTCTTAGAGAAAACTGGTAGACATGGGGCAATTTACAGGATTGCACAACTTTGAGGAAGAAAGCAGTGGGTATAGTTTGTAGTTAAATGAACCTAAGAAAGGAATAGTCTTTTGATTATATGTATGTACCTTTTAGGCCAAATGCAGTTACAGATACAAACGCATAGATAGACTGAGAGAAAGCTGCTAGACAAGGGGCAATTTACAGGACTGCAGCACTTTCAGGAAGAAAGAAGTTGGTATTTTTTGCAGTGAAACACAAATAAGAAAGGATAACTCTTTTCCTTATAAGTATGTAACTTTTAGGCTGAATGGAGTTACAGATAAAAATGCATACAGACTCTCAGAGAAAACAACTAGAAATGTGGCAATGGACAGGACTGCACAACTTTGAGAAAGAAAGCAGTGGGTATAGTTTGTATTCAAACACACCGAAGAAAGGAGAAGTCTTTTCATTACTAGTATGTACCTATTAGTCCGAAAGGAGTTAAAGATACAAACGTATAGAAGCTCTGAGACAAAGCTCCTAGACAAGGGGCAATTCCCAGGATTGTAGCATTTTGAGAAAGAAAGCATGGGTATAGTTTGTAGTGAAACACACCTAAGAATGGAGAGATCTTTTCATTGCACGTACTTAACTTTTAGGCTGAATGGAGTTACAGATAAAAACGCATAGATTCTCAGAGAGAAAGCTGCTAGACAAGGGGCAATTTACAGGATTGCAGCAATTTGAGAAAGAAATCAGTCGGTATAGTTTGTAGTGGATCACACCTAAGAAAGGAGAACTGTTTCCTTATAAGTATGTAACTCTTAGTCTGAACGGGGTTACAGGTAGAAACGCATACAGTCTCTCAGAGAAAGCTGCTAGACAGAGGGCAATTTACAGGATTGCCCAACATTGAAAAACAAAGCAGTGGGTAGAGATTGTAGTCAAACACAGCGAAGAAAGGAGAAGTCTTTTCATTATAACTGTACCTTTGAGGCTGAATGGAGTTACAGGTACAAAGGCATAGATTCTCTCAGAGAAAGCTGCTAGACATGGTGCAATTTAGAGGATTGCATAACTTTGAGAAAGAAAGCAGTGGGTATAGTTTGTAGTTAAACGCACCGAAGAAGGTAGAAGACTTTTCATTATGTGTATGCAAATTTTAGCGCAATTGGAGTTACAGATACAAAGTCATAGATTCCCTCCGAGAAAGCTGCTAGACAAGGGGCAGTTTACATTATTGCAGCACTTTGAGAATAAAGCGGTGGGTATAGTTTGTAGTGAACACACCTTAGAAAGGAGAACTGTTTTCATATAAATACGTAACTTTTAGGCCAAATGGAGTTACGGATACAAACGCATACAGTCTCTGAGAGAAAGCTGCCAGAAACGGGGCAATTACAGGATTGTACAACTTTGAAAAAGGAAGCGGTGGATATAGTTTGTAGTTAAACACACCTGAGAAAGGAGAAGTCTTTTCATTTCAGTTATGTACCTTTTTTCTGAATAGAGTTACAGAAACAAATGCACAGATTCTCTGAGAAAAAGCTCCTAGACAAGGGGCAATATACAAGACTACAGAACTTTGAGAAAGAAAGCACTGGGTGTAGTTTTTAGTGAAACACACCTAACAAAGGAGAACTCTTTTCATTATAAGGACGTACCTTTCAGGCCGAATGGAGTTACAGATACAAATGAATGCATTCTCTCAGACAAAGCTGCTAGACAGGGGGCAATTTGCAAGATTGCACAACTTTGAGAAAGAAAGTAGTGAGTATAGTTTGTAGTCAAAGACACTGAAGAGAGTGGAAGTCTTTTGATTATAAGAGTATACTCTTTAGGACAAAAGGTGTTACAGATACAAACGCATACAGTCTCTCAGAGAAAGCTGCTAGACAGAGGGCAATTTACAGGATTGCCCAACATTGAGAAACAAAGCAGTGGGTAGAGATTGTAGTCAAACACAATGAAGAAAGGAGAAGTCTTTTCATTATAACTGTACCTTTGAGGCTGAATGGAGTTACAGGTACAAAGGCATAGATTCTTTCAGAGAAAGCTGCTAGACATGGCACAATTTAGAGGATCGCACAACTTTGAGAAAGAAAGCAGTGGATACAGTTTGTAGTTAAACACACCTAAGAAAAGAGAAGTCTTTTCTTTTCAGGTATATACCTTTTTTTTCGAATGGAGTTACACAAACAAATGCATAGATTCTCTGAGACAAAGCTCCTAGACAAGGGGCAATTTACAAGATTACAGCACTTTGAGAAAGAAAGCATTGGGTGTAGTTTTCAGTGAAACACACCTAAGAAAGGTGGACTCTTTTCATTATGAGGATGTACCTTTCAGGCCGAATGGAGTTACAGATACAAATGAATGCATTCTCTCAGACAAAGCTTCTAGACGGGGGATAATTTGCAAGATTGCACAACTTTGAGAAAGAAAGCAGTGGGTATAGTTTGTAGTCAAAGACACTGAAGAGAGTGGAAGTCTTTTGATTATAACTGTGTACCTTTTAGGCCAAATGGAGGTACAGATACAAAGACATCGATTCTCTCAGACAAAGCAGCTAGACATGGGGCGAATTCTAGGATTGCAAAATTTTAAGAAAGAAAGCAGTGGGCATAGTTTGTAGTTAGAAACACCTAAGAAAGGAGAAGTGTTTTCATTATCTGTATGTACCATTTAGGCCAAATGGAGTTACACATACAAATGCATAGATTCTCTGAGACAAATCTCGTAGACAAGGGGAAATTTGCAGGATCACAGCACTTTGAGAAAGAAAGGATTGGGTGTAGTTTGTAGTGAAACACACCTAAGAAAGGTGAACTCTTTTCATTATAAGGATGTACCTTTTAGGCCCAATGGCGTTACAGAGACAAACGCATACAATCTCCCAGACAAAGCTGTTAGACATGGGGTTATTTACAGGATTGTACAACTTTGGGAAAGAAAGCGGTGGGTAGAGTTTGTAGTAAAACACACTGAAGAAAGGAGAAGTCTTTTCATTATATGTATGCAACTTTTTGTGCGAATGGAGTTACAGATACAAAGGCATAGATTCTCTCCGAGAAAGCTGCTACACTAGGGGCCATTTACATTATTGCAGCACTTTGAGGAAGAAAGCATTGGGTATGGTTTGAAGTGAAACACACATAAGAAAGGAGAGATCTTTTCATTACAGGTACGTAACTTTCAGGCCGAATGGAGTTACAGATACAAACGCATAGATTCTCAGAGAGAAAGCTGCTAGACAAGGGGTAATTTACAGGATTGCAGTACTTTGAGAAAGAAAGCAGTGGGTATAGTTTGTAATGGAACACAACTAAGAAAGGAGAACTGTTTCATTATAAGTGTGTAACTCTCAGGCCAAATGGGGTTAGAGATAGAAACGCATACAGTGTCTCAGAGAAAGGTGTTAGACATCCTGCAATTTACAGGATTGCACAAATTTGAGGAAAAAAAACAGTGGGTATAGTTTGTAGTCAAACTCTCCAAAGAAAGGAGAAGTCTTTTCATGATAACTGTGTACCTTTTTGGGTGAATGAAGTTACAGATACAAAAGCATGGACTCTCTCAGAGCAAGCTTCTAGACATGGGGGACTTTAGAGGATTGCACAACTTTGAGAAAGAAAGCAGTGGGTAGAGTTGGTAGTAAAACACATTGAAGAAAGGAGAAGTCTTTTCATTATATGTATGTAACTTTTAGTGCGAACGGAGTTACAGATAGAAAGGCATAGATTCTCTGAGACAAAGCTCCCAGAGAAGGGCCAATTTACTAGATTACAGCACTTTGAGAAAGAAAGCATTGGGTGTAGTTTGTAGTGAAACACACCTAAGAAAGGAGAACTCTTTTCATTATAAGGACATACCTTTCAGGCTGAATAGAGTTACAGATACAAACGCATGCATTCTCTCAGACAAAGCTGCTAGACAGGGGGCAATTTGCAAGATCGCACCACTTTCGGAAGGAAAGCAGTGGGTATAGTTTGTAGTCAAAGACACTGAAGAGAGGGGAAGTCTTTTTATTATAATGGTGTACCTTTTAGGCCAAAAGCTGTTAGAGATACAAACGCATACAGTCTCTCAAGAAAGGTGCTAGACATCGGGCAATTTACAGGATTGCACAACTTTGAGAAGGAATGTAGTGGGTATAGTGTGTAGTCAAACACACTGAAGAGGGTAGAATTGTTTTCATTATAACTGTGTAGCTTTTAGGCCGAATGGATTTACAGATACAAAGGCATAGATTCTCTCAGAGATAGCAGCTAGACATGGGGCAAATTCCAGGATTGCAAAATTTTGAGAAAGAAAGCAGTGGGCATAGTTTGTAGTTAGCAATTTACAGAATTACAGCACTTTGAGAAAGAAAGCAGTGTGTACAGTTTGTAGAGAAACACACCTAAGAAAGAGGAACTCTTTTCATTATAGGTATGTAACTTTTAAGCTGAATGGAGTTACAGATACAAATGCATAAACTCTCTGAGAGATAGCTCGTAGACAAGGGGCAATTTGCAGGATCACAACACTTTGAGAAAGGAAGGCTAGGGTGTCGTTTCTAGTGAAACACACATAAGAAAGGTGAACTTTTTTCATTATATCGACGTGCCTTTTCGGCCGAATGGAGTTACAGAGACAAATGCATACAATAGACAAGACAAAGCTGCTAAACATGGGGCAATTACAGGATTGTACAAATTTGAGAAAGAAAGCAGTGGGTATAGTTTGTAGCAAAACACGCTGAAGAAAGGAGAAGTCTTTTAGTTATAACTATATACCTTTAAGGCCGAATGGAGTTACAGATACAAGCGCTTACACTCTCTCAAAGAAAGCTGCTAGACATTGGTCAATTTACAGGATTGCACAACTTTGAGAAAGAACGCACTGCATATAGTTTGTATTCAAACACACCAAAGAAAGGAGAATTCTTCACATTATAACTGTGTACCTATTATGCCGAATGGAGTTACAGATATAAAGGCATAGATTCTCTTAGAAAAAGCTGATGGACATGGGGCAATTTACAGGATTGCACAACTTTGAGGAAGAAAGCCATGGATACAGTTTGTAGTCAAACACACCTAAGACAGGAATAGTCTTTTCATTATATGTATGTGCCTTTTAGGGCAAATGCAGTTACAGATAAAAATGCATAGATTCTCTGAGAGAAAGCTGCTAGACAAGGGGCAATTTACAGGACTGCAGCACTTTGAGAAAGAAAGAAGTGGGTATTTTTTGTAGTGAAACACAAATAAGAAAGGAGAACTCTTTTCATTATAAGTGTGTAACTTTTAGGCCGAATGGAGTTACAGATAAAAATGCATACAGCCTCTCAGAGAAAACAGCTAGAAATGTGGCAATGTACAGGATTGCACAACTTTGAGAAATAAAGTAGTGGGTATACTTTGTAGTAAAACACACCTCAGTGATGAGAAGTCTTTTCATTACTAGTATGTACTTTTCAGTCCAAATGGAGTTAAAGATATGAATGCATAGAATCTCTGAGACAAAGCTCCTAGACAAGGGGCAATTTCCAGGATTATAGCATTTTTAGAAAGAAAGCATGGGTATAGTTTGTAGTGAAACACGCCTAAGAAAGAGAGATCTTTTCATTACAGGTACATAGCTTTCAGGCAGAATGGAGTTAAAGATACAAACGCATAGATTCTCAGAGAGAAACCTGTTAGACAAGGGGCAATTTACAGGATTGCAGCACTTTGAGAAAGAAAGCAGTCGGTATAGTTTGTAGTGAATCACACCTATGAAAGGAGAACTGTTTCATGATAAGTACAGAACTCTTAGGCTGATCAGGGTTACAGATAGAAATGCATACTGTCTCTCAGAGAAAGCTGATAGATGGGGCAATTTACAGGATTGCCCAATTTTGAGAAAGAAACCAGTGGGTATAGAATGCAGTCAAACACATCGAACAAAGGAGAAGTCTTTTCATTATAACTGTGTACCTTTGAGGCCAAATGGAGTTACAGATACGAAGGCATAGATTCTGTCAGAGAAAGCTGCTAGACATGGTGCAATTTAGAGGATTGCACAACTTTGAGAAAGAAAGCAGTGGGTATAGATTGTAGTTAAATACACCTAAGAAAGTAGAAGTCTTTTCATTATATTTATGTAAGTTTTAGGGTGAATGGAGTTACAGATACAAAGGCTTAGATTCTCTCCAAGAAAGCTGCTAGACAAGGGGCAATTTACAGTATTTCAGCACTTTGAGAAAGAAAGCATTGGGTATACTTTGTAGTGAAACACACCTAAGAAAGGAGAGATCTTTTCATTATAGGTACGTAAATTTCAGGCCGAATGGTGTTACAGATACAAAGGCATAGATTCTCAGAGAGAAAGCTGGTAGACAAGGGGCAATTTACAGGACTGCAGCACTTTGAGAAAGAGAGCAGTGGTTATAGTTTGTAGTGGAAAACACCTAAGAAAGCAGAACTGTTTCATTATAAGTATGTAACTCTGAGGCCAAACAGGGTTAGAGATAGAAACGCATACAGTGCCTCAGAGAAAGATGCTAGACATTGGGCAATTTACAGTATTGCATAACTTTGAGAAAGAAAACAGTTGGTTTAGTGTGTAGTCAAACACATTGAATAAAGTAGAAGTGTTTTCATTATAACTGTGTACCTTTCAGGCCAAATGGATTTACAGATACAAAGGCATAGATTCTCTCAGAGAAAGCAGCTAGACATGGGGCAAACTCCAGGATTGCAAAATTTTGAGAAAGAAAGCAGTGGGCATAGTTTGTAGTTAAAAACACCTCAGAAAGGAGAAGTTTTTTCATTATCTGTATGTACCCTTTAGGCCAAATGGAGTTACAGATGCAAATGCATAGATTCTTTGAGAGATTGCTGCTAGACAAGCAGCAATTTACAGGATTGCAGCACTTTGAGGAAGAAAGCAGTGGGTACAGTTTGTAGTGAAACACAAATAAGAAAGGAGAACTTTTTTCCTTATAAGTATGTAACTTCTAGGCCGAATGGAGTTACAGATAAAAACGCATACAGTCTCTCAGAGAAAACAGCTAGAAAATGTGGCAATGTACAGGATTGCACAACTTTGAGATAGAAAGCAGTGGGTATAGTTTATAGTAAAACACACCTCAGAAACGAGAAGTCTTTTCTTTACTAGTATGTACCTTTCAGTCCAAATGGAGTTAAAGATACAAATGCATAGAATCTCTGAGACAAAGCTCCTAGACAAGGGGCAATTTCCAGGATTATAGCATTTTGAGAAAGAAAGCATTGGGTATAATTTGCAGAGAAAGACACATAAGAAAGGACAATGCTTTTCATTATAGTTACGTAACATTTAGCCAAAATGGAATTACACATACAAACCCATACAGTGTCTCAGAGAAAGCTGCTAGACATGGGGCAATTTACATGATTGCACAACTTTGAGAAAGAAAGCATTGTGTGTGGTTTGTAGTGAAACACACCTAAGAAAGGAGAAATCTTTTCATTAAAAGTATGTAAGTTCAGTATGAATGTAGTTAAAGATACAAATGCATGGGTTCTCTGAGGCAAAACTCCTTGACAAGAGACAATTTACAGGATTATAGCATTTTGAGAAAGAAAGCATTGGGTATAGTTGTAGTGAAACACACCTAAGAAAGGAGAGATCTTTTCATTATAGGTACGCATCTTTTAGGCTGAATGGAGTTACAGATTCAAATGCATACAGTCTCTCAGAGAAAGATGCTAGAGACAGTCCAATTTACAAGATAGCAAAACGTTGGGAAGGAAAGCAGTGGGTATAGTTTGTAGTGGAACACACCTAAGAGAGCAGAAGTCTTTTCATTATAAGTATGAAACTTTTAGGCAGAATGGAGTTACAAATAGAAACGCACGCATTCTCTCAGAGAAAGGTGCTACACATGGGCCAATTTGCAGCATTGCACAACTTTGGGAAAGAAAGCGGTGGGTACGGTTTGTAGTCAAACACACCTAAGAAGGCAGAAGTCTTTCAATTATAAGTATGAAACTTTTTGGCCAAATGGGGATACAGATACAAACGCATACTTTCTCTCAGAGAAAGCTGCTAGACGTGGCCCAATTTGTGGGATTGCACAACTTTTGGAAAGAAAGCAGTGGGTATGGTTTGTAGTCAAACACACCTAAGAAAAGAGAAGTCTTTTCATTATAAGTATAACACTTTTAGTCCCCATGGACTTAGAGATACAAACGCAGACATTCTCTCAGAGAAAGCTGCTAGACATTGCCCAGTTTACAGTACTGCACAACTTTGATAAAGAAAGTAGTGGGTATAAGTTGTCGTCAAACAAACCTAAGAAAGCAAATGGTGTTTCATTTTAAGTATGAAACTTTTAGGCCAAATGGAGTTACAGGCTCAGACGCATACAGTCTCGCAGAGAAAGCTTCTAGACATACCCAAATTTACACGATAGCACAACTTTGGGAAAGAAAGCAGTTGGTGTAGTTCGTAGTCTAACACACCTAAAAAAGCAGAAGTCTTTTGTTTATAAATATGAAACTTATAGGGCAAATGGCCTTACAGATACAAACGCACGCATTATATCGCAGAAAGTGGCTAGACATGTCGAATTTACAGGATCGCACAACTTTGAGAAAGAAAGCAGTGGGTTTAGTTTGTACTCAAACACACCTCAGAAAGCAGAAGTCTTCTCATTATAAGCATGAAACTTTTATGCCTAATGGAGTTACAGATACAAACGCATACACTCTCTCCAAGAAACCACACAGACATGGCCCAATTTATAGGATTGCCCAACCTCGGGAAAGAGGCGGTGGGTATAGTTTGTGGTCAAGCACACCTAAGAGGGCAGAAGTCTTTTCATTATAATTGTGAAAGTTTTAGGCTGAATGGAGTTACAGATACAAACGCATACATTCTCTCAGAGAAAGTGGATACACAATACCCAATTTACAGGATTGAAAAACTTGGAGAAAGAAAGCAGTCAGCATAGTTTGTAGACAAACACACCTAAGAACACAGAAGTCTTTTGATTATAATTAAGAAACTTTTAGGCCGAATGGAGTTACAAACACAAACGCATACATTCTCTGAGAGAAAGCTGCTAGACATGGCCCAATTTCCAGGATTACCCAACTTTAGGAAAGAAAGAGGTGGGTGTAGTTTGTGCTGAAATCACCTAAGAAGGAGAAGTCTTCTCATTATAAGCATGACATTTTATGCCGAATGGAGTTACAAATACAAACGCATACATTCCCTCAGAGAAAGCAGATGAACGGCACAATTTACAGGATTGCACAACTTGGGGATAGAAAGCAGTCAGTACAGTTCATAGGGAAACCCACCTAAGAAAGCAGACGTCTTTTCATTATGTCTATGAAACTTTTAGGCCCAATGGAGATACAAATACAAACGCATAGGTTCTCTCAGTGAAAGCTGCTAGACATGGCCCAATTTACAGTGTTGCACAACTTTGAGAAAGAAGGCAGTGTGTGTAGTTTGTGGTCAAACACACCTAAGAGGGCAGAAGTCTTTTCATTAAAATATGAAACTTTAGGCCGAATGGAGTTACAGATACAAACGCATACATTCTCTCAGAGAAACCTGCTAGACATGGCCCAATTTACAGCATAGCACAATATTGGGGAAGAAAGCAGTGAGCATAGTTTGTAGTCAAACACACTTAAGAAAGCACAAGTCTTTTCATTATAAGCATGAAACTTTTAGGCCGAATGGAGTTACTGACACAAACGAATATATTCTCCGAGAGAAAGCTGTAAGACATGGCCCAATTTACAGGATAGCACAACTTTGGGAAAGAAACCAGTGAGTATAGTTTGTAGTCAAACACACCTAGGAAAGAGAAGGCTTCTCATTATAAGTATGAACTTTTCAGGACAATGGATTTACAGATGCAAACACATACGTTCACTCAGAGAAAGTGGGAATACATGGCGCAATTCAGAACATGGCACAACTTAGTGAAAGAAAGCACTGGGTATAGTTTGTAGTCAAACACACCTAAAAAAGCAGAAGTCTTTTCATTTTAAGTATGAAACTTTTATGCCGAATGGAGTCACAGAAACAAACGCATACATTCTCAAAGAGAAAGTAGATAGAAATGGCCCAATTTACAGGATTGCACAACTTGGGGGAAAAAACAGTCAGTATAGTTTGTAGGCAAACACTCCTAAGAAAGCAGAAGGCTTTTCACTATAATATGAAACTTTAAGGCCCAAGGGAGTTACAAATACAAATGCATGTCTTCTCTCAGAGAAAGCTGCTGGACATGGCCCAATTGACAAGATTGCACAAGTTTGAGAAAGAAAGCTGAGTATAAAGTTTGTACTCAGACACACCTAAGAAAGCAGAAGCCTTCTCAGTATATTGTGAAACTTTTAGCCCAAATGGAGTTACAGATAGAAACGCATCCATTCTATCAGAGAAAGCTTCTAGACATGGCACAATTGACAGGATTCCCCAACCTTGGGAAAGAAAGCAGTGGGTATAGTTTGTGGACAAACACACCTAAGAAAGAAGAAGTCTTCTCATTATAAGTATGAAACTTTTATGCCGAATAGAGTGACAGATACAAACGCATACATTCTCTCAAAGAAGGCAGGTAGACATGTCCCAATTTACAGGATTACCCAACTTTGGGAAAGAAAGAGGTCTGTATAGTTTGTGGTAAAATAACCTAAGAAGGAGAAGTCTTTTCATTTTAAGTATGAAACTTTCAGGGTGAATGCAGTTACAGCTACAAATGCATACATTCTCTCAGAGCAGGCTGCTGGAGATGGCTCAACTTACAGGATTGCACAAGTTTGAGAAAGAAAGCACTGTATAAAGTTTGTACTCAAACACACCTAAGAAAGCAGAAGCCTTTTCAGTATATTGTGAAACTTTTAGGCCAAATGGAGTTACAGATACAAATGCCTACATTCCATCAGAGAAAGCTGCTAGACATGGCCCAATTTACAGGATTCCCCAACCTTGGGAAAAAAAGTGATGGGTGTAGTTTGTAGTCAAACAAACTTAAGAAAGCAGAAAACTTTTCATTATAATTATGAAAATTTTAGGCCAAATGGAGTTACAGATACAAATGCATATATTCTCTCAGAAAAAGGTGCTAGACATGGCCCAATTTACAGAATTGCACAACATTGACAGAGAAAGCAGCCTGTATAATTTACAGTCAAACACACCTAAGAAAGCAGAAGTCTTTCCATTATAACTAGGAAACTTTTAGGCCGAATGGCCTTACAGATAAAAACGCATGCATTCTATCAGAGAAAGCGGCTGGACATGTCCCAATTTACAGGATTGCACAACTTTGAGAAAGAAAGCAGTGGGTATAGTTTGTACTCAAACACACCTCAGAAAGCAGATGTCTTCTCACTATAAGTATAAAACTTTTATGCCTAATGGAGTTACAGATACAAACGCATACATTCTCTCAGAGAAACCACATAGACATGGCCCAATTTACAGGACTGCATAACTGCAGGAAAGAAAGCAGTGAGTATAGTCGGTAGTCAAACACACTTAAGAAAGCAGAAGTCTTTTCATTATAAGTATGAAACTTTTAGGCTGAATGTATTCACAGATACAAATGCATGCATTCTCTCAGGGAAAGCTGCTAGACATGCCCAATTGACAGGAATGCACAACTTAGGGAAAGAAAGCAGTTGGTACACTTTGTAGTCAAACACACCATAAAAAGCAGAAGTGTTTTCATTATAAGTATGAAATTTTTAAGCCAAATGCAATTACAGTTACAAACGCATGCATTCTCTCACAGAAAGCTGCTAGACATGGCCCAATTTACAAGACAGCATAATTTTGGAAAAGAAAGCAGTGGGTATAGTTTGCAGTCAACCACAGCTAACAAAGCAGAAGTCTTTCAAATATAAGTATGAAACATTTAGGCCGAATGGAGATACAGATACAAATGCATACGTTCTTCAGAGAAAGCTTCTAGACATGGCCCAATTTGCAGGATTGCATAACTTTGGGAAAGAAAGCCGTGGGTATAGTTTCTGGTCAAACACACCTGGGAAAGCAGAAGTCGTCTCATTACAAGTACGAGACTTTTGTGCCAAATGGAGTTACAGATACAAATGTATACATTCTCTAGAGAAATTGGATAGACTTGGCCCAATTTACAGGATTATACAACTTGCAGAAAGAAAACTGTCAGTATCGCTGTAGGCAAACACTACTGAGAAAGCAGAAGTCTTTTCATTATAATATGAAACTTTTAGGCTGAATGCAGTTACAAATACAAACGCAGACATTCTCTCAGAGAAAGCTGTGAGACATGGTCAATTTACAGGATTGCACAAGTTTGAGAAAGAAAGCAGTGTGTAAAGTTTGTAGGCAAACACACCTAAGAAAGCAGAAGTCTTTTCATTTTAAGCATGAAACTTTTAGGCCGAATATAGTTACAGATACAAATGCATACATTCTCTCAGAAAAAGGTGCTGGACATGGCCCAATTTACAGGATAGCACAACTTCGGAACAAAAAGCAGTGGGTATAGTTTGTAGTCACACACACGTAAGAAAGTTGAAGTCTTTCATTATAAGTTTGTAAATTTTAGGCCGAATGGAGTTACAGCTAGAAACACATACATTGTCTCAGAGAAAGCTCCTAGACATGGCTCAAATTACAGGCCTGGACAGCTGTCAGAAAAAAAGCCATGGGTACTGTTTCTAGTAAAACCCACCTAAGAAAACAGACGTCTTTTCATTATAATTATGAATATTTTAGGCTGAATGGAATTATAGGTACAAACCCATACATTCTCTCAGAGAAAGCTGCTAGACATGGCCCAATTAACAGGATAGCACTACTTTGGGAAAAAAAAGCACTGGGTATAGTTTGTAATCAGATACACTTAAGGAAGCCAAAGTCTTTTAATTACAAGTATGAGTTTTTAGGCCAAATGTAGTGACAGATACAAACGCATGCATTCTCCCTCAGAAAGCTGCTAGACATGGCGCAATTTATGGGATTGCACAACTTTCAGAAAGAAAGCACTGGTTATAGTCTGTAGTCAAAGACACCAAGGAGAGCAGACGTCTTTTCATTATAATACGAATCTTTTAGGCCGCATGGACTTACAGATACAAACGAATACATTCTCTCAGAGAAAGTTCCTAGGAATGGCAAATTTATAGGATTGTACAACATTAGAGACAGGAAGCAATGGGTATAGTTTGAAGTCAAACAGACCTAACAAAGCAAAAGGCTTTCCATTTTCAGTATGAAACTATTAGGCCGAATGAAGTTACAGATACAAATGCATGCATGCTTTCAGAGAAAGGTGCTAGACACGGCCCAATGTACAGTATAGCACAAATTTGGCAATGAAAGCAGTGGATATAGTTTGTAGTCAGACACGCCAAAGAAAGCAGAAGGGTATTCATTGTAAACATGAAACTTTTAGGCCGAATGGGGTTACACATACAAAGGTATACATTCTCTCAGAGAAAGCTGCCAGACTTGGCCAAATTTCCAGGATAGCACAACTTTGGGAAATAAAACACTGAGTATAGTTTATAGTAAAGCACACCTAAGAAAGCAGAAGGGTTTCCATTATATGTATGAAACATTTAGGCCTAACTGAGTTACAGAAACAAACGCATACATTCTCCCAGAGAAAGCTGCTAGACAAGGCCCAATTTACAGGACAGCACAACGTAGGGAAAGAAAACAGTGGGTATAGTTTTGAGTTAAACACACCTAAGAAAGCAGAAGTCTTTTCATTATAAGTATGAAACTTTTATGCCGAATGGAGTTACAGATACAAATGCATACATTCTCTCTGACAAAGCTGCTAGATGGCCCAATTTATAGGATAGTACAACTTTGGGAAGGAAAGAAGTGGGTACAGTTTGTAGTCAAACAGACCTAAGAAAACAGAAGTCCTTTCATTTTAAGTATGAAATTTTTAGGCCAAATACAGTTGCAGGTACAAATGCATACATTCTCTCAGAGAAAGCTGTTAGACATGGCATATTTACAGGATAGCACAACTTTGCGAGAGAAAGCAGTGGGTATAGTTTGTAGTCAAACACACCTAAGAAAGCAGAAGTCTCTTGGTTGTAAGTATGAAAATTTTAGGCCGAATGGAATTGCAGATACAAACCCACACATTCTCTCAGAGAAAGCTGCTAGACCTGTCTCAATTTACAGGATAGCAGAACTTTGAGGCAGAAAGCACAGGGTATAGTTTGTAGTCAAAGACACCTAAGAAAGCAGACGTATTTTCATTATAAGTATGAATATTTTAGGCCAAATGGAGTTACAGATAAAAACGCAAACATTCTCTCAGAGAAAGCTGCTAGACATGGTCCAATTTACAGGATAGCACAACTTCGGGAAAGGAAGCAGTGGGTATAGTTTGAAGTGAAACACACCTAAGAAATTAGAAATCTTTTCATTAAAGTATGAAACATTTAAGCTGAATGTAGTTACAGATAGAAAGGCATACATTCTCTAAGAGAAAGCTGTTAGTCACGGCATATTTACAAGATAGCACAACTTTGGGAGAGAAAGCAGTGGGCATAGTTTGTAGTCAAACACACCTAAGAGTGTAGAAGTCTCTTTGTTATAAGTATGAAAATTTTAGGCCGAATGGAATTGCAGATATAAACGCATACATTCTCTCAGAGAAAACTGCTAGACCTGTCTCAATTTACAGGATAGCGCAACTTTGAGAAAGAAAACGCAGGGTACAGTTTGTAGTCAAACACACTTAAGAAAGCAAACGTCTTTTCATTGTAATTATGAATATTTTCAGCCAAATAGAGATACAGATACAAACGCAAACATCCTCTCAGAGAAAGCTGCTAGACATGGCCCAATTTACAGGATCGCACAACTTTGAGCAAGAAGGCACAGGGTATAGTTCGTAGTCAAACACACCTGAGAAAGCAGAAGTCTTCTCATTGTAAGTATGAAACTTGTATGCCGAATGGAGTTGCAGATACAAATGCATACATTCTCTCAGGGAAAGTGGCTAACATGGCCCAATTTACATGATAGCACAACTTTGGGAAAGAAAGCAGTGGGTATAGTTTGTACTCAAATACACCTAAGAAATCGGAAATATTTTCAGTAAAAGTATGGAACGTTTAGGCCAAATGGAGTTACAGATAGAAATGCATACATTCTCTCAGAGAAAGCTGCCAGACATGGCCCAATTTACAGAATACTATAACTTTGGCAAAGAAAGCAGGGTGTATATAATCTGTATTCAAGCACACTTAACAAAGCAGAAGTCTCTTCATTATAAGTATGAAAGTTTTAGGCCTAATGGAGTTACAGATACAAACGCATACAATCTCTCAGAGAAAACTGCTAGACATTTCCCAATTTACAGGATAGCACAACTTTGGGAAAGAAAGCAGTGGGTATAGTTTGTAGTCAAAGACACCTAAGAAAACAAGTCATTGCATTAGCAGTATGAAAGTTTAAGGCCGAAGGGAGTTCCAGATACAAACGTATACATTGTCTCACAGAAACCTGCCAGATGTGGCCCAATTTCTAGGATAGCAAAACTTTGGGAGAGAAAACAGTCGATATAGTTTGTAGTCACACAAACGTAAGAAAGTAGAAGTCTTTTCATTATAAATATCAAACTTTTAGAGCAACTGCAGTTACAGACACAAACGCATACATTCTCTAAGAGAAAGCTCTCAGACATGGCCCAATTTACAAGAAAGTGCAACTTGAGAAAGAAAGCAGTGGGTATAGTTTGTAGTCAAACACCTAACGAAGCAGAAATCTTTTCATTATTATAGGAAACATTTAGGAAAAAATGACTTACACATGCAAACGCTTACATTCTCTCAAAGAAAGCTGCCAGACATGGCCCAATATAGAGAGTAGCATCACTATGGGACAGAAAGCAGTGTGTACAGTTTGTAGTCAAGCACACCTATGAAAGCAGAAGTCTTTTCATTATAAGTATGAAACTTTTAGGCCGAATGGAGTTACAGATACAAACTCATACATTCTCCAAGAGAGAGGAGCTAAACATGACCCAATGTACAGGAAAGAACAACTTTGGGAAAGAAAGTAGTGGGTGTAGTTTGTAGTCAGACACACCTAAGAAAGCAGAAGTCTTTCCATAATAAGTGTGAAACTTTTCAGCCGAGTGGGGTTACAGATGCAAATGCATACATTCTCTCAGAGAAAGCTGCCACACATCACCCAATTTACAGAATAGCATAACTTTGGGAAAGAAAGTAGTGGGTACAGTTTGTAGTCAAGAACACCTAATAAAGCAGAACTCTTTTCATTGTAAGTATGAAAGTTTTAGGGCAACTATAGTTACAGACACAAACGCATACATTCTCTAAGAGAAAGATGGGAGACATGGTCTAATTTACATGATGGCACTTCTTTGACAAAGAAAGCACTGGGTACAGTTTGTGGTCAAACACACCTAAGAAAGTAGAAGTCTTTTCATTGCAAGTATGAGTCTTGTAGGCCTAATGGAGTTACAGATACAAATGCATACATTCTCTCAGAGAAAGCTGCTAGACACGGCATATTTACAGGATAGAACAACTTTGGGAAAGAAAGCAGTGGGTATAGTTTGTAGTCAAACACACCTAAGAAAACAGAAATCTTCTCATTACAAGTATGAAACTTATATGCCGAATGGAGTTACCGATACAAACGCATACATTCTCTCTGTGAACGTGGCTAGACGTGGCCCAATTTACAGGAAACCACAACTTTGGGAAAGAAAGCAGTGGGTATAGTTTGTAGTCAGGCACCCCTAAGAAAGCAAAAGACTATTCATTGTAAGTATGAAAGCTATAGGCCAATGGAGTTTCACATACAAATGCATACATTCTCTCAGAGAAAGCCACCAGACATGGCCCAATTTACAGAATAGCATAACTTTGGGAAAGAAAGTAGTGTGTACAATGTGTAGTGAAGCACACATAAGAAAGCAAAGGTCTTTTCCTTATAAGTATGAAATATTTACGTCAAATCAGGTTATAGATACAAAAGCATACAGTCTCTCAGAGAGAGCTGCTAGAGATGGCATATTTACATGATAGCACAAATTTGGGAAAGAAAGCAGTGCGCATAATTTGTAGTCAAACACATGTAAGATAGCAGAACTCTTTTCCTCATAAGTATGAAAATTTTAGGCCAAATGGACTTACAGATACAAACTCATACATTCTCCCAGAGAAAGGTGCTGGACATGGCTCAATTTACAGGACTGCACAACTGTCAGAAAAAAAGCAGTGGTTATAGTTTGTCGTGAAACACACTTAAGAGCGCACACGTATTTTCATTATAAGGATGAATCTTTTAAGCCAAATGGAGTTGCAGATACAAATGCATACATTCTATCAGAGAAGGATGCTAGACATGGCCCAATTTACAGGTTATCAAAACTTTTGAAAAGAAAGGAGTGGGTAGTCAAACACATGTAAGAAGGCAAAAGTCTTTTCATTATCAGTAAGAAACTTTTAGGTCGCATGGAGTTACAGATACAAACACATACATTCTCCCAGGGAAAGCTGCAAGAGATGGCCCAATTTACAGGATAGCACAACTTTGGGAAAGAAAGCAGTAGGTATAGTCTGTAGTCAAATGCACTTAAGGAGAAAGGTTTTCATTATCAGCATGAAACTTTTAGGCCGAATGGAGTTATAGATACAAATGCATAATTTCTCCCAGAGAAAGCGGCTAGACATGGACCAATTTAGAGGATAGCACAACTTTGGGAAATAAAGCAGGAGGTATAATTTGTAGTCAACTCCAGCTAAGAAACAGAAGTCTTTTCATTATAAGTATGAGACTTTTAGGGACAAAGGAGTTACAAGTACAAATGCATACATTCTCTGAGAGAAAGCTGCTAGACATGGCCCACTTTACAGGATAGCACAACGTTGGGACAGACAGCAGTGGTTATAGTTTGTAGTCAAACACACCTAAGAAAGGAGAAGGGTATTCATTATAACTATGAAACATTTAGGCTGAATGGAGTTCCAGATACAAACCCATACATTCTCTAAGAGAAAGCTGCTAGACATGGCACAATTTACAGGATCACACAACTTTGGAAAGAAAGCCCTGGGTATAGTTTGTAGTCAAACACATGTAAGAAAGCAGAAGTCT
Source organism: Indri indri (assembly GCA_004363605.1). NCBI lineage: Eukaryota > Metazoa > Chordata > Mammalia > Primates > Indriidae > Indri > Indri indri. The sequence goes on along the minus strand of RJWJ010001584.1, from coordinate 13,000 downwards.
TTTCATTGTAAGTAAGAAACTTTAGGCAGAATGGAGTTACAGGTGCAAATGCATACAATCTCTCAGAGAAAGCCACCAGACATGGCCCAATTTACAGAACAGCATAACTTTGGGAAAGAAAGTAGTGCATACAGTTTGTAGACAAGCACACATAAGAAAGCAGAAGTCTTTTCATTATAAGTATGAAACGTTTAGGCCATGTGTAGTTACAGATGCAAACGCATACATTCTCCCAGAGAGAGCTGCTAGACATGGCCCACTTTACAGGATAGCACAACTTTGGGAAACAAAGCAGTGGTACAGTTTGTAGTCAAGCACAACTAAGAAAGCAGAAGTCTTTGCATTACAAGTATGCATCCTTTAGGCCAAAAGGAGTTACAGATGCAAACACATACAATCTCTCAGAGAAAGTCGCCAGACATGGCCCAATTTACAGAATAGCATAACTTTGGGAAAGAAATTAGTGCATACAGTTTATACTCAAGCACACGTAAGAAACATAAGTCTTTTTATTACAAGTATGAAAATCTTAGGCCGAATGGACTTACAGATACAAACTCATACATTCTGTCAGAGAAAGGTGCTAGACATGGCTCAATTTACAGGACTGCACAACTGTCAGAAAAAAGCAGTGGTTATAGTTTGTAGTCAAAAACACCTAAGAGCACAGACGTATTTTCATTGTAAGCATGAAGCTTTTAGGCCAAATGGAGTTACAGATACAAAAGCATACACTCTCACAGAAAGCTGCTACACATGGCTAAATATACAGGATAGGACAACGTTGGGAAATAAAGCAGTGGGTATAGTTTGCAGTCAAACACACCTAAGAAACAGAAGTCTTTTCATTATAAGTATGAAACTTATATGCCGAATGGAATTACCGATACAAACGCATAAATTCTCTCGGTGAACGTGGCTAAACATGGCCCAATTTACAGGAAAGCACAACTTTGGGAAAGAAAGCAGTGGGTATAGTGTGTAGTCAGACACACCTAAGAAACAGAGGTCTTTTTATTATAAGTATGAAACTTTTATGCCAAATGGAGTTACAGATGCAAACGCAAACATTCTCTCGGAGAGAGCTGGCAGACATGGCCCAATTTACAGGATAGCACAACTTTGGGAAAGAAGGCAGTGGATGTAGTCTGTAGTCAAACACACCTAAGAAAGCAGAAGTCTTCACATTATAAGTATGAAACTTTTAGGCCGAATGGAGTTACAGATGCAAATGCATACATTCTCTCAGAGAAAGCTGCTAGAAATGGCCCAATTTTCAGGGATTGCCACACTTTGAGAGAGAAAGCAGTGGGTATAGTTTGTAGTCAAACACACTTAATAGAGCAGAAATCTTTTCATCATAAGTATGAATCTTTTGGGCCGTTTGGGTTTACAGATACAAACGCATACATTCCCTTAGAGAAAGCTGCTAGACATGGCCCAATTTATAGGATAGTACCACTTTGGGAAAGACAGCAGTGGGTATAGTGTGTAGTCAAACACACCTAAGGAAGGAGAACTCTTTTCATTATAGTTATGTAACTTTTATTTTTTTATTTTATCTTTTTTTAGGAGGCGGGGCCTGGGGGGGTAATTAGGCAGTGAGGATGGAGCCCTCTTGAATTTGATTAGTGTCCTTATTAAAAGAAAAAGAAAAGGAAAAATAAAACAGCTTTCTTATCCCTTTACCTGAATCAGGAAGCAAGCTCTCACCAGACACTAAATCTGCTGGTGCCTTGATCTTGGAATTTGCATCCTTCAGAACTGTGAGAAATAACTTCTATTGTTTATTAGCTACCCATTTTGTGGTACATTATTATTGCAGCCTGAACTAAGACATGTATTAGCAGGAAATTGAATTTAAATTGGCCTAAGGTCAGATATTTTCCCGGATGCTTAGAATAACCAAAGGCAAATCCTCTCTAGAAGGAAACAGTTTATGTCTAGAACTCAAAAACTTACCACAGATAAAAGCACAGGATTATGAAGACCAAAAAAAATCACAAAGCATAAGAATGAATCATCAGGCAGAAGCATCAGCTGTAACAGCAAACAGAAGACAGCATAAATGGCAAATACCAGAAATAATAGATAAAATATAAATGTACATGTTTAGCATAAAATAAGGTATCAAAAGTAACTAAAATAGAGAGAATGTAAAAATTGACAAGACAGCTTTAAGAAAAGAATCAAATAAAACTCTAATATTAGAAATTATTCTAAATAATATTTGAATTTATAAATTCAATGGATTGTTAAAATTCAGAATAGCTCAGGTAAAGAGTATTAGTGGTTTGAAAGCGAATTTGAAGAAAATATTCACAGCTAAGAAGCGACAAAGAAATAGAAAATGCTAAAGGGTTACAAAGATGCAGAGGGTAGATTGAGAAGATCTAAAATACATCTCTTTGGTCTCCCAGAAAGAGAGAACGGAGGAGGTATAATACTCAGGGAGAAAAAAAAAAATCAATGCACATTTTCTGGAACTGATTAAAAACACGAATCATGAAGTTTAATGAACTTTAAAAGAGTAAAGAGAATGTCTAACAATTGTCAGAGAGTAAAGAGACATTACTTAGCAAGAATAGCAGCTTGCTTCATAGCCGATTTCTTAGTAGTAACCATGGAAGCCAGCAAACAATGGAAAAGCATTTGCGATGTGCCAAGCAAGAGTAGTTATCAATTTGAAATTTTATACCAAGTGAAACTTTCTTTCAGAAATGAAGATAAAATAAAGATATAATTAAATAAATGAATACTGAGTGTATCTACAACCAATAGGCCTCCAAGGGATTTTTAGGTAATCTATTCCAGGAGGAAGGAAAATCATAACACGGTTGAGTCTTCTTATTCTCCACAGTAATCTTTTCCATGAAGTTGCCATGAATACTGAATTAGCAAATACTGAACTATTTCTCTTAAAGAAAATACGGATTATAACAATATCACTGGACAATCAATATATAACCTTGTTTTATAAGTGTCTTTGTTTAAAGACACCTTATTTAATATATATTACAGATTCATTAGTGTTGAACTCATGGTCACCAACTCCAAAGTTCGTGCCTGAACAAAGGCATGAATTGAACGCATGTATTTTCTCCTTAAATTACATCACACCTTCCCTGCTCTTAGCAATACTAGACAGCAATTGGGAATTATCCTTGGGGTTATTTAAACAGTGAAATCACCAACAAAAAGTTCAAAAATGTGAAAAATATGGCACTAAATGGACCATGACAAGGGCACTTGTTTACAGTGTGAGATCTGAAAGAAGAAGGCAGAGTATCACCTTGTTCATCCTAATCTGGAAATTTATGCATCGTGAGAATCAAAAGTGTTAATCTTCTGAGTACGTGTGTATCCTTGAATGACTGTGAAAGTGCCACATGTATTGATTTTGGGATAACAACTTTTAGCAAGCAGTCAAATTTACAAATATGGAATCCATGAATAGTGAGGATTGACTATGTAAAAAATACTTGAGAAGCAGGAAGATATGACAAACATAGATAAATTTCTAAACAAAAAGCGAATATGTAAGACAATAATATTGTATAATGCGAAGGAATATAAAACAAGCAAGGCACAACTTACTAGTAATCTTTAGTACTTAAAGAGGAATAATTGCAGTTAAAGCCCTGTAATATCCTTGTTAAGGACAACAATAAATACATTGATTAATCATAGATTCTGTCAAGTAAAATATGTATTTGAATATTTCTATGATAATTAGAATGCATTATTTCCTTTATGCTAGAAAAATGAAATGAGTTCAAAGATAACTTAGAAATAGAAAAATTAAACAAATTATAGAGAAATAAATTGCAAAATAAGATGGTACAAAGTAATCCAAACATATCAGTAAGCAAAATAAATTTAAATAAAGTATACTTTCCAGTTAAATTATTGAGACCTACTCATATTTTTCAAACCCCAGTTAACTTCTATTTATAGTGAAATAGTAAGATTGAGAGTACAGTGATATAAAAAAATAAACCAGCAAATATTAATCAGAAGACTATTGCTATAGATATACTACTATCAGATAAGATTATTTTAATGGCAAAAAGTATTCCTAATGATAAGTCCACTATATATTATATGTATTGATTACAAATTCAAGTCATCAAGAGATATAGCAATTTTAAACTTATATGTAACTGATAATATAGCTATAAGATATATAAAGCAAAACATAATGAGAAGTACAATGATGAATCTATAAATCTACCATTGTTATGAGAGATATTAGCCTATATTTCTTAATAGTTAATAGATTAATTAATAAAATGTTAATATGGATCATGATGATTTGAACAAACTAAAAAACTAGATCTAATGGATATAAATAGAATCGCATAACAAGCATTTGGAGAATAAGGATTCTTTTCAAGCAAACGTGGGTGATACAGAAACATTGATAATGTTGTAAGTCATAAAGCAAGTCCAGGCTTTTTTCAAATATATGCTAGTATTTATGCCAAGTCACTTTACGACAAAGAAATTAAGTTAGCATCACCAACGCAACCAAATAAAAAATGATACTCAATTTGGACATCACGCCTCTAAATAATTCATAGGTCAAAAAAGAAACTGTAATAGCAAATAGATATATTACAATTAAATAACACTGAAAATTCTGCATAAGAAAATTATAGGATGGAGCTAGAGCATTATTTAAACCAGGGATTGGCAAAGGGTCGGGGTGTAAATATTTTAGTCTACGTACTGCCCCTGTCACATACTCTTTTTTTTAAACTTATTTCCAAACCTTTAAAAATTCTTAGCCATGGGGGCACAGAACATGGCTGCATTTGGCCTATGGGCTGTAGCTTGCCAATCCCTAATTTAGCGGCTTATACATACAGCTTTAATTTTTATAGTATAAAAGGAGAATAACTGAAAATTAGTGAGGTCTGCATTCAACTTAAAAATTAATGAATGAATCAAAGAAGATAGAATTAAGTTGTATAGATAAGAGTAAATTAAATTGAAAATACATACAAGGATAGGTATGTCCAAAAGATGGTCCATTTGAACTGACTATTAAAATTGAATTAGTGTATGCCTTTTTAATTTATCAGAGTGCCGAAGTAAAAAATGACAGAAAAGGGTAATTCATTTATCAGATGGAAACATATTCTGATGTGCATTTAATCCTGGATGTCTTATAATTGTAGTATAGGCTATGATCTGGATATTGGGGAACACAATTATGCATGAATTATTGTGAAAAAGAACATTTTACACAAGGCCCAATTGATGGTATAATCCAATCTGAATTGCTTCTAATATAGTTTGAGAACCTTGTAATCATATTACAGAAATTACTGTTTTGGCTTAATTTTTTAAACAAATTTGTTAGAAATCAGTAGAAATACTTTATCAAATTGCTAAGATTTCCCAGAAACAAGCTGGGGATGATTTATAGTGAATTTTTCAATACTGCAAATGATCAGCAGATAGATACTGCTTTTGTGCCATGTAATGGGAACCAAACTAAGCTCACTGTATGTAGAGGAGAAGAATTCAAACATGATTTCTGATCGCATGGAGCTTATAGCCATTAAATGTCTAAGTATAAATTTATAATCTAGTTACACAAAGTGAAAAGTATTAAGGAGAAAAATTTAAGGTGCTTTAAGAACGGAAAATAAGTAGGAACAAAGAGATTTACCAGGAAGCACTTATCAATTTCTCCATGGAAAGGATATTTAGGTGGAAATTTCAAATATGAGTAGGAGTTAACCAAGTTAAAGGTGGAGGTGGGGATGAGAGTAGACCAGAGATCTTTCTAGCCAGGAGAAGAAGCTATGGGAGGGTCTTGATTTGCGGGATGATAAAGTTTGAATTACGTTGTAAGAGAAGAAGAGGTACATGCCATGAATGAGATTTGGTAGTTAAGCAGGGGATAGATCACACAGATCTTGAAGGCCTTGGCAAAGAGCTTGGATTATACTCTTAATGAGAAGAGAAGTAATAAAATGTTTTTACCATTTGGAAAAAGTCAGTCTAGATGCTGGGTGGAGATCCATTTCACAAGGAAGCTCTAGTGATTAGGTGTGAGATGAGGATGACTTGGACCAGGGTTGCAGCAGTGGAGATGGTGAGACATGGTCAGATTTGGGATATAATCTAGAGATAGCATTGACACAGTCTTGTGGATTATCTGTAGAAAGATAAAGCGTTCTTATTTAATGGCTTCTATTTCTCAAAGAAGTGTGAGACAAGGTCAGCAGCTGACAGTGATAAAGGCAGTGTTTATTGATCCTTGGCTACTCATTAGAATCATCTAAGCAGTTTAAGGCAAGTGAAACTTTCCTTGACCCCTAAGGATTGGCTTAATTGCCTGGAAAAGGGTTTAGGCATCTATAAAATTTTCCAAATACACTACTTGGGGCTAGGGTAGACACCTACTTGAGGCAGAAGTGGAAATTGAAGTATTTGATGTTGGAAGCCACACATTTAAAGTGTTACACCTTTTCAGGAACTGAAAAAGCAAATGGTTGAGTTTATTCAGGTGTTTTGTTAAGCAAGTGTGATGGGAAGAGACAGGGTCGAATGGGGCATTTACAAGAGCATCACTGTGATTAGGAGCAAAGGAATCTAAGCTGGATGAGAAAGGAAGACACAAGGAATTGATAGTCTATGGGAAAGTGGTGGGGTCGCTGGATGAGAGGTCTCAGGTAGGTCATTAAATGACTCAATAAGGAGTAGCAGGTGATGATTGATACATGCTTGCTTACCTTTAATGGAATTGGAGATTCGAAGGAGAAGAAAAAATACAGTCTAAGTGATTTAGAGGAGCACGATTTCTAGGACAGAAAGTAATAGCTACAATGATTGAAAAGAAAGAAAAGCCCTCAGGGAATATCTGTGTATCAATTCAAGCAGAAAGGAAAAGGGGATATTTGAGGATAAAAGGGATTTTGCTGTTATGTTGGTTGTTATTGTCTTCGTTATTGTTATTCTGAGGTGCTTCCTAAGGAAAATTCAGGTAGGGCACCAGAGCACACTTAGTGCATTCCCTTATTCACTGAGAAATCAAGAAATAGTGAAAAGTCCAGAATTTACCGTACTTAATAACAGTGTTGGCCCATAAGACTAAGAACTGAAGTAAACTCTATGTTGATTCTTTGGGATATGATTTGTGCTGCAGGTATAGGATAATATCAGAAACCTTAGACTAACTGGTCATTGAGCTCATGCTGTGTAGCATAGTGGTAAAAGAGCATGAGTGCTTCAATAAGATTGCTTGTGTTTAAATCACAGCCCTGCCACTTACAAGGTGTGTTACTTTGAGCAAGTTATTTAACTTTCTGTGCCTCAGTTCCCTTATTTGTAAAGAGAGCAATAGCACCTACTTCATAGGGTACTATGTAAAGCCCTTAGAATATTATGTGGCACATAGTAAGCATTCAATATGCGTTAGCTATCATATGCACATTATACACATTGATATGTATTAAATATCTTAAAACATATGTTCTTTAAAAAAAAACATATTAGATCACATCAGTCCCCCATTTAAAAATCTTGAACATCTTTTTATTTATTACTGTTGGAATTAAATCAAACTCCTTCCTGTGATCTGGCTCCTTTGTACTTCTCCAGTCTCATCTCTCTACAGCTCTCCCCCTTACCATCCCTGAAGGTCAGTGCTCCAATCTCTCCCAGCCATTGGCATTTGCAAATGTTTATGCTCTGCAGAACTAATACTTCTCCTTGGGGTTCATTTGTGTTCATAACATCCCTAGTGCATTCAATTGAGCTTCACTTGCCCTTTCTCTTAATGCTCCACATTTGAAAATAAGAAGAAACACCCCTGGCCCCACAGAGAAAAAAATCACAGCTTGTAGCATGAATAACTCAGAAACAGAATAAAACACTTCAGTATTTAAAAGTTAATCAGCATTTTAATTACTGAGCTTTAAGATTTTCTTTCAAAAAGAGAAGCAAAGCACATTCACGCTGATAAACTAAGTTTTAGGCTGATGTTACTTGAAATGTCAATATAAAACCCTTGAAAGGGAAATCAGAAGCAATGCAGTAATAATGTAGTAAGAAGGAGGAATACCCTGGGAGGGATACCCTTATCCAGTGGCCTCTGTATGTGGTGGGAGGGCTTGGGGGTTCCCCATATCCCCCTAAACAGGAGGCAGGGTTTTACAGGATGCCTTTGAAGAGCAACAGCTAGACTATGTCAGCATTGTTCTGCCAGCAGAGCATTTTGTTTCTGGCGTGCTACAAAGCTACGCTGGCTGCAAAGGAAAAGTGACATGAGTTCATGGAAGTGTGGGCTTTGATTGAACCATTATTCTAAATAAAGCTGCCTTTACTCCTCCAAAATCCAAAGTTGAAGTTCATGGTGGGGAAGAAACCAAGTATTCCCTCCCTTCCCTTGCCACTGTTAAATAATGGCTTTTTTAAAATACCCATTTTTTGTGAAGTTTTGACAGTTCTCAACCCAGCAGGCAGTTTGTTTCTAGTCAGTTCTCCAGCCCATTACTGGCAGTCTGAACAATTTCATTGTGAGCCCTGTTCTGCTAGTAAGTCTTGACTCAAAATTTCTTCAGGGTTATAGAGGCCTCTTAGGCCTATAGTCTATAAGTATGAAGGTTGTGAAATCCTGTAAAATGTGCTATGTCTACCAGCTTTCTCTCAGAGGATCTATGCCTTTGTATCTGTAACTCCATTCAGCCTAAAAGTTTCATGGTTATAGTGAAAACATTGCTTCTTTCTTAAGTGTGTTTGACAAAAAAACTGTACCCACACGTTTCTTTCCTAAAGTTGTGCTATCCTGTAAAATGGGCCAAGTCTAGCAGCTTTCTCTGAGAGAATGTATGCGTTTGTATCTGTACCTCCATTCGGCTCAAAAGTTTCAGAGGTATAATGAAAAGATTTCTGCTTTCTTAGGTGTGTTTGACTACAAACTATACCCACTGATTTCTGTCTCAAAGTTGTGCAGTCATGTAAATGCGGCCACATCTAGCAGCTTTCTCTGAGAGAATGTGTGCGTTGGTATCTCTAATACCATTCGATCTAAAAGTATCACACTTATAATGAAAAGACGTCTGTTTTCTTAGGTGTGTTTAACTACAAACTATACCTACTGCTTTCTGTCTCAGAGTTGGGTAATCCTGTAAATTGGGCCATGTCTAGCAGCTTTCTCTGAGAGAATGTATGCTTTTGCCTCCGTAACTCCATTCGGATTAAAAGTGTCATACTTATAGCGAAAAGACTTCTGCTTTCTTGGGTGTGTTTGACTACAAACTATACCCACTGCTTTCTTTCCCGAAGTTGTACTATCCTGCAAATTGGGAAATGTCGAGCAGCTTTCTTTGAGAGAATGCATGCGTTTGTATGTGTAAATCCTTTTGGCTTAAAAGTTTCATACTTACAATGAAAACGCTACTGCTTTCTTAGGTGTGTTTGACTACAAACCATACAAACTGCTTTCTGTCTCAAAGTTGTGCAATCCTGTAAATTGGGCAGTGTCTAGCAGCTTTCTCTGAGAGAATGTATGTGTTTGTATCTATGACTGCATTCGGCCTAATAGTATCATACTTATAATGAAAAGACTTTGCTTTCTTGGGTGTGTTTAACTACGAGCTATACGCATTGCTTTCTTTCTGAAAGTTGTGCAATCCTGTAAATTGGGCCGTTTCTAGCAGCCTTCTCTGAGAGAACGTATGCATTTGTTTCTATGACTCCATTGGGCCTCAAAGTTTAATACTTGTACTGAAAAGATTTTTGCTCCCTTAGGAGTGTTTGATTACACACTATACCCACTGATTTCTTTCTCAGAGTTATGCAATCCTGTAAATTGGGCCATGTCTAGCAGCTTTCTCTCAGAGGATCTCCGCCTTTGTATCTGTAACTCCATTCGGCCTAAAAGTTTCATAGCTATAGTGAAAAGACTTCCGCTTTCTTAGGTGTGTTTGACTACAAACTTACCCCCTGTTTTCTTTCTCAAAGCTGTGATATCCTGTAAATTCAGCCATGCCTAGCAGCTTTCTCTGAGAGAATATATGCGTTTGCATCTGTAACACCATTCAGACTAAAAGTGTCATATTTATAATGAAAAGACTTCTGCTTTCTTATGTGTGCTTGACTACAAGCTATACCCACTGCTATCTTCCCAATGTTGTGCTATCCTGTAAATTGGGCCATGTCTAGCAGCTTTCCCTGAGAGAATGTATGCTTTTGTATCTGTAACTCCATCTGGCTTAAAAGGTTCATACTTATAAGGAAGAGACATCTGCTTTCTTAGATGTGTTTAAGTACGAAATATACCCATTGCTTTCTTTCCCAAAGTTCTGCAATCCTGTAAATTGGGCCATGTCTGGCAGCTTTCTCTGAGAGAATGTATTCGTTTGTTTCTGGAACTCCATTCATACTCAAAGTTTCATATTTCTACAGAAAAGATTTCTGCTTCCTTAGGTGTGTTTGAATACAAACTGTACCCACTGATTTTTTTCTCACGGTCGTGCAATCCTGTAAATTGGGCCATGTATAACAGCTTTCCCTTAGAGGATCTGTGGCTGTGTATCTGTAACTCCTTTAGGCCTAAAAGTTTCATACTTATAATGAATAGACTTCTGGTTTCTTAGCTGTGTTAGACTACAAACTATAACCACTGATTTCTGTCTCAAAGTTGTGCTATCCTGCAAATTGGGCCAAGGCTAGCAGCTTTCTCTCAAAGAATGTATGCGTTTATATCAGTAACACCATTCGGCCTGAAAGGGGCATACTTATAATGAAAAGACGTCTCCTTTCTTAGCTGTGTTTGACTCCACACTATACCCACTGCTTTCTTGGTCAAAGTTGTGCAATCTTATAATTTCTTCGGTGTCTAGCACTTTCTCTGAGAAAATGTATGTGTTTGTATCTGTAACCCCATTCAGCCTAAGAGTTTCGTATTTATATTGAAAAGACTTCTGCTTTCTTACGTGTGTTTGACAAAAAAACTATACCCACAGGTTTGTTTCCCAAAGTTGTGCTACCCTGGAAATTGGGCAAAGTCTAAGAGAGAATGTATGGCTTTGGATCTGTATTTTCATCGGGCCTAAAATTTTCATACTCATAATGAAAAGTCTTCTGCCTTCTTAGGTTTGTTTGACTACAAACTATACCCACTGCTTTCTTTTTCAAAGTTGTGCAGTAGTGTAAATTGGGCCGTGTCTAGCAGCTTTCTCTGAGAGAATGTATGCATTTGCATCTGTAACTCCATTCAGCCTCAAAATTTCATATTTCTACTGAAAAGATTTCTGCTTCCTTAGGTGTGTTTGACTACAAAATGTACCAACTGATTTTTTCTCAGGGTTGTACAATCCTGAAAATTGGACCATGTATAGCAGCTTTCCCTCAGAGGATCTATGGCTTTTTATCTGTAACTCCATATGGCCTAAAAGTTTCATAGTTATAACGCATAGACTTCTGCTTTCTTAGGTGTGTTTGACTACAAATTATACCCACCGCTTTCTTTCTTAAAGGTGTTCTCTCCTGCAAATTGGGCCATGTCTAGCAGCTTTCTCTGAGACAATGTATGCGTTTCTATGTGTAATTCCATTCGCTTAAAAGTTTCATGCTTACAATGAAAAGACGTCTACTTTCTTAGGTGTGTTTCACTACAAAGCATACCCACTGCTTTCTTTCTCAAAGTCTCGCAATCCCATAAATTGGGCAGTGTCGAGCAGCGTTCTCTGAGAGAATGTATGCGTTTGTATCTATAACTGCATTCTGCCTCATAGTATCATAGTTATAATGAAAGGACTTCTGCTTTCTTGGGGTGTTTGACTACAAACTTACCAACTTCTTTCTTTCCTAAAGCTGTGCTACCCTGTAAATTCAGCCATGTCTAGCAGCTTTCTCTGAGGGAATGTTTGGGTTCGCAGCTGTAAAACTATTTGGACTAAATGTGTCATACTTATAATGAAAAGACCTCTGCATTCTTATGTGTGTTTGAATGCAAAATATACCCACTGCTTTCTTTCCCAAAGTTGTGCTTAACAGTAAATTGGACCATGTCCAGCAGCTTTCTCTAAGAGAATGTATGCGTTTCTATCTGTTACTCCATTTGGCCTAAAAGTTTCATAGTTACAATGAAAAGACTTCTTTCTTAGGTGAGTGTGATTGCAAAGTATACGCAATTCTTTCTTTCCCAAAGTTGTGCTATCCTGCAATTGGGCCATGTCTAGCGTCTTTCCCTGAGAGAATGTATGCATTTGTACCTGTAACTCCATTCGGTTTAAAAGTTTCATACTTATAATGAAAAGACTTCTGCTTTCTTAGGTGTGTTTAAGTATGATATGCACCCATTGCTTTCTTTCCCAAAGTTCTGCAATCCTGTAAATTGGGCCATGTCTGGCAGCTTTCTCTGAGAGAATGTACGCATTTGTTTCTGCAACTCCATTCGTCCTCACAGTTTCATATTTCTACTGAAAAGATTTCTGCCTCCTTATGTATGTTTGACTACAAACTGCACCCACCCCTTTTTTCCTCAGGGTTGTGCAATCCTGTAAATTGGGCCATGTGTAGCAGCTTTCCCTCAGTGGATCTATGTCTTTGTATCAGTAACTCCATTCGACCTAAAAGTTTCATAATTATAATGAATAGACTTCTGCTCTCTTAGGTGTGTTAGACTGCAAACTGTACCCCCGCTTTCTTTCCCAAAATTGTGCAGTATTGTAATTTCGGCCAAGTCTAGCAGCTTTCTCTCAGAGAATGTATGCTTTTGTATCTGTAACTCCATTCAGCCTGAAATTGTCATACTTATAATGAAAAGACTTCTGCTTCCTTAGGTTTGTTTGACTACAAAGTATACCCACTGCTTTCCTTGTCAAAGTTGTGCAGTCTTATGATTTGGGCCGTGTCTAGCAGCTTTCTCTGAGAGAATACATGCGTTTGTATCTGTAACCCCATTTGGCCTAAACGTTTCACACTTATATTGAAAAGACTTCTGCTTTCTTAGGTGTGTTAGACAGCAAACTATACC